>ML271351.1:954-113690 GCA_005239495.1 Nicotiana undulata
TAGATTCTAGTGATAGATGATGTTAAATGGAAGAAAAATGGAATTAGAATTGATTACCTAGGAGGGTGTGGTGATGAAGCTCGTCAAAAATGGCTAAGGGGCTGTGGAGAAGAAGGAAGGAGTGAAAAGTTGGGAAAATCCCGTAATGTCTACTGTTTTGGACTTAAGAGAAAAAATCACTGGGCGGATCTCGCATTTGCGGAAAAATGGTTGCACCTGCGGGAATGGGTCAGGCCCAGAAGGGGCCGCACCTGCGGAAAATTTGACGCCCCTGCGAAGCCGCACCTGCGGCGCCTGGGTCGCGCCTGCGAGGGGGACCGCACTTGCGGGCTTGGTGTCGCGCCTGCGGTCTCGCACCTGCGGCTCTAGGCTCACAGGTGCGGACACACCAGAAGATGGTGCAACAGCAGTGATTTCCTAAGTTTTCTCACCCCCTTAGCTACCCGAAACTCACCCGAGCCCTCGGGTCTCAAAACCAACAACACACACAACTCCCAAAACATCCTACAAACTTATTCAAGCTTTTAAATCACCAAAATATCATCAAACTCAACGATTTAAACCTCAAAACTCATAGAAATTTATTAAAACTTCATAAAGCTTAATTTTACCAATTTTGATCCGAAACACGTCATTTCAAGTCCGTTTTACACCAAATTTCACAGATAACTCACCTAACATATAATAAACCTGTTCGGGCTCCGGAACCATAATACGGGTCCGGTAACATGGCTTTCACATAATTATTCGTTTTCAAAATCCTTTATTATTTCCAGAAAATAATTTCTTTTAAAAATTCATTTCTCGGGCTTGGGACCTCGGAATTTGATTTCGGGCACACGCCCAAGTCCCATATTTTCCTACGGACCCTCCGGGACCATCAAATCACGGGTCCGGATCCGTTTACCAAAAATGTTGACCAAAGTCAACTATATTCATTTAATTATCAAAACAAATTCCATTTTCATTAAATTCCAACATAAGGACTTCTCGGCTACATGCCCCGGCTGTGCACGCATATCGAGGTGAGATTAACGGAGGCTTTCGGGGCCTCGAAACACAGATTTAGGTAGAATTACTTAGGATGACCTTTTGCGTCATCACACCATGAGACACTGAAAAGTAATGATAATATTCTTTATACAATGAATAATTAAAGGGACGGGGTCTTGTAATTTTTTGCAACACTTTGCACACTTGCACATTTTCTTCTTCTATTATGGATTTTGCAAGAACACTTGCTCACTACCGCACACATTTTGCTTTCAATTCATTTTTCTACTATTTGTATTCTATATTTACAGATTCTTGTTACTACATACACTAGTCTTAGTGTATGCACGTGTAACGACTTAGCCGATCGTTTCGAGAGTTATAGTCTCGTTCCCCCATTTTTCTGCTTATTTTGTGCTCCACGACTGTTATATGCCTTACAGGGTGTGATGACCCAAGGGGTCATCTTATATTTTAGGACTTATTCCACATTCATTGGCCTTTAAATCTTATAATTATCCTTTTCAATATGCGTGTGCAGTCCGAGCGTAATTCCGGAATGCATTTATGTGAAAATAGAAGAAATAATAATTTTTGAAATTTAAAATGATATTTAGTTGACTTTGGTCAATATTTTGAGTAAACGGACCCGGACGCGTATTACGATGGTCCCAGCGGGTCCGTAATAAAATATGGGATCTGGGCGTATGCCCGGAATCGAATTTCGAGGTCCCAAGCTCGAGAAATAAATTTTTGATGAAAATTGTAAGATTGAAATGTGATGACCCAAGGGGTCATTTCTTGAATTAAGACTCTGTTCTAGGCTTATTAGCCATAAAAAGATTAATTATAATTATATCGATTTGCGTGCACATTCCAAATGTGAAACCAGGAAGCTTTTATGTAAAAACATAAGAAATAATAATTTTTAGAGTTAAAATTTTGTTTTAGTTGACTTTGGTCAACATTTTGAGTAAACAGACCCGGATCTGTGTTCCGATGATCCCGAGCGGTCCAAAATAAAATATGGGACTTGTGCGTATGCCCGAAAATTAAATTTTGAGGTCCCTAGCTTTAGAAATCAATTTTTAAAGAAAATTATTTTGCTGAATTTTTAATTATATAAAAAAGTTGATAATTAAGAAATTGTAATATAAACATGCGCGTTTAGGCCATCTCCAGTAGAGGGAACACAAGTAGACTATGCCGGTGAGGTTCCTGCTCGGACGGTTCCAGGCGGACCAGCTTAGGTCACGGAAGGGTTCATTGCCACCCCAGTGCTTCAGGACGCTCTAGTCCGCTTGGTGGGACTTATGGAGAGTGTGGCTCAGGCCGGTCTTCTTCCTACTGCACCAGCTGTTTCTCAGGCTGGGGGAGGGACCCAGACTCCTGTTATTCATACCCCAGAGCAGGTTGCCACTCAGTTTTAGACTCCAGCACCTCAGACAGCTGGAGTAGCTCAGCCGGGTATTATGGCACCGGCAACCGAGGGTGCAGCTATGTCAGCAGATGCTCTATGGAGACTAGATCGGTTCACTAAGCTATTCACTACTACTTTTACTGGTGCACCGTCAGAGGATCCACATGATTATTTGGACAGCTGTCATGAGGTTCTTCGGAACATGGGCATAGTGGAGTCCAATGGAGTTGACTTTGCTACTTTTCGGTTATCTGGCGCAGCCAAGACTTGGTGGTGGGACTATTTATTGACCAGACCAGCTGGGTCTGCACCTTTGACTTGGGCTTAGTTCTCCGAGTTATTCTTGGGGAAGTTCCTTCCACTTACTCAGAGGGAGGATCTTCGGAGGCAGTTTGAGCGCAGGGATCTATGTCAGTCACTCAGTACGAGACCAGGTTTATCACTCTAGGTAGGCATGCACTTATGATACTTCCCACTGATCGTGAGAGAGTGCGGAGATTTATTGAGGGTTTAGCTCAACCCATCAGACTCCAGATGGCCAGGGAGTCAGGTACTGATATTTCATTCCAGGATGCGGCCGATGTGGCCAGGAGGATTGAGATGATTCTGTCACAGGGGGTGTCCAGGGGGCTGACAAGAGGCTCCGTCTCTTTGGTAGATTCAGCGGAGCCTCATCTGGAGGCAGGGATTCTTTCGGTAAAGGCCATCCGCCCCGACCTTTTCAATCAGCACTTCAGGTATCTCACCGAGCACCGCCGGCCCCTATTAGTGCACCACCAGCACCTATCAGTGCACAACCACTTCAGAGCTACCAGGGTGGTTATCAGGGTCGTTAGGGACAGTTCCAGAGTCATCAGCCACATCAGCAGAGACCTTGCTATTCTTGTGGTGTTCATGGGCACATTGCGAGGTATTCCCCTAGGGCTTCTGGTAGTTCTCGGTATTAGGGTTCTCGCACCATGGTCCCCGCAGCAGGTGCACCCTCACCCCCTCAGCCAGCTAGGGGTGGTGGTCGTGGTGCTAGAGGTGGAGGTCAGACTCATAGAGGTGGAGGGCAGGCCATGAGAGGTAGAGGTCAGCCCGTAGCAGGTAGACCTAGAGATGTGCAGGTTGGAGGGGATCAGCCCCGGTGCTATGCTTTTCCTGCCCGTCCTGATGCTGAGGCTTCTGACGCAGTTATTACAGGTACGGTTTCAGTTTGCAGCCGAGAAGCTTCGGTGTTATTTGATGCGGGTTCTACATTCTCCTATGTGTCTTCATCTTTTGCCCCTTATTTGAGCATGCCCCGTGATTCCTTGAGTACTGTTGTGCATGTGTCTACACCGGTGGGTGATTCTATAGGGGTAGATCGAGTCTACTGTGCTTGCTTAGTAGTTATTGGTGGTCTGGAGACTCAGGTTGATCTTTTGCTTCTTGATATGGTTGACTTTTACGTGATATTGGGGATGAATTGGTTATCCCCCTATTATTCTATTCTGGACTGTCATGCCAAGACAGTGACCTTGGCCTTGCCAGTGGTACCTCGTTTGGAGTGGAGGGGGACTCCTAGTCATTCTTCTGGTAGAGTTATTTCTTATATGAAGGCTCGACGCATGGTCGAGAAGGGTTGTTTGGCCTATCTGGCCTATGTTTGTGATTCTAGTGCCGAGGTTCCTTCACTAGAGTCTGTGCCCGTAGTTCGTGAGTTTCTAGAGGTATTCCCTGCTGACCTACCGGGTATGCCACCCGATAGGGATATTGACTTTTGTATTGAGGTAACTGAGGGCACTCAACCTATTTCCACTCCCCCGTATCGTATGGCCCCGCCAGAGTTGAAGGAGTTGAAGGAGCAGTTGTAGGATTTGTTGGATAAAGGCTTCATTAGGCCTAGCGTTTCTCCTTGGGGTGCTCCAGTGTTGTTTGTCAAGAAGAAATATGGCTCGATGAGGATGTGTATTGACTACCGGCAGTTGAATAAGGTTACTATTAAGAACAAGTATCCTTTGCCGAGGATTGACGACTTATTTGATCAGCTTCAAGGTGCTTCGGTGTTCTCCAAGATAGACTTGAGATATGGTTATCATCAGCTGAGGATTAGGGCTTCTGGTGTCCCTAAGACAGCTTTTCACACTCGTTATGGGCACTATGAGTTTTTGGTGATGTCGTTTGGGTTGACTAATGCCCCCGCTGTATTCATGGAGTTGATGAACCGAGTGTTCAGGCCTTATTTGGACTCGTTCGTTATTGTTTTCATTAATGATATATTGATATACTCTCGCAGTCGAGAGGAGCATGAGCAGCACCTTAGAGTCGTCCTCCAGACTCTGAGGGATGGTCAGTTGTATGCCAAATTCTACAAGTGTGAGTTTTGGTTGAGTTCAGTTGCATTTCTAGGCCATGTGGTTTCATCCGAAGGTATTCAGGTAGACCCCAAGAATATTTCAACAGTTAGAGATTGGCCTAGACCCACTTCAGCTTCAGAGATTCGGAGCTTCTTGGGCTTAGCATGATATTATCGCCGATTTGTGGAGGGCGTTTCATCTATCGCAGCCCCGATGACCGGGTTGACTCAGAAGAGTGCTCAGTTCAAGTGGTCTGATGAGTGTGAGGCGAGCTTTCAGAAGCTCAAGACAGCCTTGACCACGACACCAGTGTTAGTATTTCCCTCAGGTTCAGGACTGTATACCGTGTATTGTGATGCTTCACGGGTTGGGCTTGGTGTAGTGTTGATGCAGGACGACAAAGTTATAGCCTATGCTTCTCGTCAGTTGAATATTCATGAGAAGAACTATCCAGTTCATGATTTGGAGCTTCCAGCTATTGTTCACGCTTTGAAGATTTGGAGGCACTATCTGTACAGAGTGCCATGTGAGGTGTTCACGGACCATAAGAGCTTGCAGTATCTGTTCAGACAGAAGGAGTTGAACATGAGGCAGAGGAGATGGTTAGAGTTGCTGAAGGATTATGATATTACCATTCTTTATCATTGGGGGAAGGCCAATGTGGTGGCCGATGCTTTGAGCCCGAAGTCAGTCAGTATGGGCAGTCTAGCTTATTTATCAGTCGGGGAGCGACCTCTTGCGTTGGATATTCAGGCTTTAGCCAACCGATTTGTGAGATTGGAGGTTTTTGAGACTGGCAGTGTGTTGGCCCATACCGTGACTCGTTCTTCATTGTATGATCGTATTCAGGACAAGCAGTATGATGATCGTTATCTATGTACCCTTACAGATACGGTTCGGCACGGAGGTTCCAAGCAGATCACAGTGGATGATGAGGGAGTTATGAGGATGCAGGGCCATATTTGTGTGCCCGATATTGATGGCATTCGTGAGTTGATACTTCAGGAGGCCCATAGTTCCCGGTATTCCATTCATCCGGGCGCCCCAAAGATGTACCAGAACTTGCGGAAACATTATTGGTGGCGTAGAATGAAGAAGGATATTGTAGCTTATGTAGCTCAGTGCTTGAACTGTCAGCAGGTTAAGTACGAGCACCAGAGACCTGGTGGTTTGATGCAGCAGATTCAGCTTCCTGAGTGGAAGTAGGAGCGTATCACCATGGATTTTGTAGTTGGACTCCCACGGACTCAGAGGATGTTTGATGCGGTTTGGGTTGTTGTGGATAGGCTGACCAAGTCAGCGCACTTCATGCCGGTATCAGTTTCATAGTCAGCGGAGAAGTTGGCAAAGATATATATGATAGAGATTGTTCGATTGCATGGTGTGCCCTTATCCATTATATCAGACAGAGTTACTCAGTTTACCTCCCATTTCTGAGAGTATTTCAGCGAGAGTTGGGCACACAGATTGATTTGAGTATAGCATTTCATCCTCAGACGGACGGACAGTCTGAGCGTACTATTCAGATTTTGGAGGATATGTTGCGGGCCTGTGTCATTGATTTTGGTGGTTCATGGGACCAGTTCTTGCCTTTAGCTGAGTTTGCCTATAACAACAGCTAACAGTCGAGCATTCAGATGGCTCCGTATGAAGGCGTTGTATGGTAGACGGTGTTGGTCTCCAGTTGGATGGTTTGAGCCGGGAGAGGCTAGATTGTTGGGTTCTGAGTTAGTCCAGGATGCCTTAGACAAGGTGAATGTTATTCAGGATAGACTTTGCATAGCTCAGTCCAGGAAAAAGAGTTATGCGGATCGCAGAGTTTGAGATTTGGCTTTCATGATCGAAGATCAGGTGTTTCTCAGAGTGTCGCCTATGAAGGGCGTGATGAGGTTCGGGAAGAAGGGCAAGTTGAGCCCTAGGTACATTGGTCCATTTGAGATTTTGGATAAGGTAGGAGAAGTGGCCTACATACTTGCCTTGCCACCGCATTTATCAGTCGTGCATCCAATGTTTCATGTATCTATGCTCAGGAGGTATATTGCAGATCCATCTCATGTTATCGACTTCAGCGGTGTCCAGTTGGACCAGGATTTGTCTTATGAGGAGGAGCTAGTAGCCATATTAGCTAGGTAGGTTCGTCAGTTGAGATCGAAGAGTTATCCTTCGGTTCGTGTTCAGTGGAGAGGTCAGCCTGCTGAGGCAGCTACTTGGGAGTCCGAGTCTGATATGCGGAGCCGTTATCCCCATCTTTTCTCAGACTCAGGTACTTTTCTATGTCCGTTCGAGGACGAACGTTTATTTTAGAGGTGGAGATTGTGATGACTCAAAAGGTCATCCTATGTTAATTTAGCTAAATCTGTGTTCTGAGGCCTCGAAAGCCTCCGTTAATCTCAAAAAAAGGAAACACAAAAAATCAAAGAGATTAGGAAATGGAAAAAGATACCTACCAACAAAAATCAAAGTTTTGAGCTCAGCTTACCTGCTCATGGACTTGGAGTCGTGGTAGGTAGGAAACTGAAACAGCTAACAAACGGCAGAAATAAATGGTATAAGCTCAGATTGAGGCATTCACCAGGTCGTCGGAGCAGAATCGAGGTTGTCACAGCCATGGATGACCACCAAAGCGAGATGAAGAAGTTAGGGCAAGAGAAGTCGGAATAGGAAACTTGAGCTGGAACCTAAGGGAAATGAAAATGTCGCTGGGTCTTTACCACTATAGTATCCGTAATTGGGTATATGGGCCTAGTTTACGGGTCATTTGGTAATAGGCACAGCTTCACGAGCAACAAAGAAATGGGCCAGTCTTGCAAGTCCAGACGTGGGTTCAGTGGAAATAGCCTAGGAAAGTTATTAATTGGAATGGGCTCATCACTGGTTGGGCCTTGGACATTGAAGAGGCGTAATATCGATGTCTATTTTGGGCTTTACATAGAATCAACTTTAGTTATTCATAAAGTAGCTAGTATTATACTATGTGAGATCACTATTGGGCCTATAAGCTCGATTTTGATAGTAGGAGTTATGTCTTTATTCATGTTTTATAGTCCTATGGATATTAGGACAACATACTCTATCTGTTTTTAGTTATATTATAAATAAAATCACTACTAGGCCCCTATCCTAGTAGTAAAATTTACTATATATAAAAAAAATTCTCACCTCGATGTGCGTGCGCAGCCCGGGCGCGTAGCCGGGAAGCCTTTATGTGAAAATTTGATAATAAGTTGAATTTGTAGTAAATAATTGAATACAGTTGACTTTGGTTCTTATTTTTGGTAAACGGACCCGGACCCTTGATTTGACGATCCCGGAGGGTCCGTAGGAAAATATGGGACTTGGGCGTCTGCCCGGAATCGAATTCCGAAGTCCCAAGTCTGAGAAATACATTTTTAAAGAAAATTGTTTTCTGAATAAAGACTTTTGAAAATGGAATTTGATTTGAAATCTGTGATATCGGGCCTGTATTATGGTCCCGGAGCCCGGAACAGGTTTAATATGTGTTATATGAGTTATCTGTAAAGTTTGGTGTAAAACGGACTTGAAATGACGTGTTTCAGATCAAAATCGGAATAATTGAACCTTATGAAGTTTTAAGAAAATTCTATGAGTTTTGAGGTTTGATTCATTGATTTTGATGATATTTTGGTGATTTAAATGCTTGAATAAGTCCGTAGGATGATTTGGGGGTCGTGTGTATTTTTGGTTTTGAGTCTCGAGGGCTCGGGTGAGTTTCGAGTAGTTAACGGGGTATGCAAAGTGGAAAAATCTGGTGTTTTTGATGTTTTTCTAGTGTCTGATGAACTACTCTTCGCGAACGCGGGCCAACCCTCGCGAACGCGAAGAGCAAGTAGGAGAGGCCTGGGTTTTACTCTACGCGAACGTGTATCAGGAGACACGAACGCAGAGCGCTGAACAGTGCTTCTACGCGAACGCGTCCCCAGGGGTGCGAATCTCTTCTTCTCAAACCTCTTCTTATTTTTGCCCAGTGATTTTTTTTTAATTGTCAAAAACAGAAACATTACGGGATTTTCACCACTTCTTCTCAAACCTCTTCTTCCCCACTTCCCCTTAGGCGATTTTGAAGACTTCCATCACCATAACTCCATAGGTAAGTGATTCCAACTCCATTTTCTTCCATTTTTCTTCAACAATCACTAGACTCTAGGCCAAAAATCATGAAAACAAAGTAGAAATTAGGGGTTTTGGGTAGAGTTACGGTTCATGGGATTTTGGGTAATTCAACCTTATTTTGGGGTCGGATTTCAAAATAAATTGTATATTTGGACTCGTTGGGGAATGGGTGATCGGGTTTTGGTCCGAGCCTCGTGTTTGGACCAAGCGGGCCCGGGGTCAAATTTTGGTATTCTTGGAAGAATGTTGGGGAATGGATAATTAGACTATAGTATTAAATTATTGAGTCATTATTGACGTATTTAAGTTAAGTATGTCTAGATATTGTCGTTTCGGAGATGAATTCAAAAGGAAAGGCGGTGTTAGAGGCTTGAATTGCTATTTTGGACCCGAGGTAAGTGTCTTGCCTAAATTTTGTGAGGGAATAGGTATTGTTCCCTATGTGCTATGAGTTTTATCATGTCTAATGCATAGGTGAGGTGACGAGTACCTATGCATTGGGTGTCAAGAATGCCTGTGAGTCCATTTTTCTTAATTACTTGTTATTACCTCAATGATCAATGTGTTATGAAGTAGTTCTTTTGGGGAAGTTATGTACTCGTAATGAATTGGTTATAGCTGAGACCATTGCCGGGCAAATGTGTTGGTTTTAGTTGTTGTTTCCCATGTCGGGTGGTTATGAATTGAAAGATCGGTAATTGATTTCCTTGCCAAGTTTTTATTTATTGTTGATATTACTTGGGTGAAGAAGAGAGTAAAGCACGAAGGGAGATGTCGTGCCATTCATTCATATTCATTTCATTTATTTATTATTGCAATGTGAGGAAGAGAGTAAAGAACGAAGGGTGATGTCGTGCCATTCATTCATATCATTCATTTATTTATTATTGCAATGTGAGGAAGAGAGTAAAGAACGAAGGGTGATGTCGTGCCATTCATTCATATCATTCATTTATTTATTATTGCAATGTGAGGAAGAGAGTAAAACACGAAGGGTGATGCTGTGCCATTCATTCATATCATTCATTTATTTATTATTGCAATGTGAGGAAGAGAGTAAAAGCACGAAGGGTGATGCCGTGCCATTCATTTCATTTATTATTGCATTCATTTCATATATTTACTTGCTGCATCGTGAGGACGAGAGTAAAAGTACGAAGGGTGATGCCGTGCCATTCATTTATCTGTTTATTTATTTTATTCGATATCTCATTTCACTTCATATTTGTTGCCCCCTTACTTGTTCCCGTATTACTTGCTTATCTGTTAAATATTTGTTACTTCCCTGCTATATTTTTGGTAGAACTGTACAGGTAGGTTATCGTTGTCGTGTCTAGCCTCGCCACTACTTCGGCCGGGGTTAGGCTCAGCACTTGCTCAGTACATGGGGTCGGTTGTACTGATGCTACACCTGCACTTCTTTATGTTGTGTAGATCCCGCAGTCGGACCCAGTGGACACCGATAGAGGGAGTATCCTTCAGTCCACTTCGGGGATTTCAAGGTAGACCCGCAAGCGTTCGTGGGCCTTGGCGTCTCCACCACCATTATCTTTCTATTCTGTCTTGTTTTGTTCTTAGTTCTGAGACAGTTATGTATTATTTCTTCAGACCTTGTATTTAGTATTCTCATAGACAGTCAGTGAGTTAGTGACTCTAGGTTCTGGGATATTGCTAACAAAATGTATTATTGGTATTTTTATTTAGTTAAGAAGTATCTACTTTCGCACTTATAAAGGAATATAAACTGTTCTAGTTATTTCTTTTACTTCAGTGTTAATATGTTAATGTAATTGTGTACGTTGGCTTGTCTAGCGGGTTCAACGTTAGATGCAGTCATGGCCCGAAGGTGGGATTTCAGGTCGTGACAATAAAATGGGCAAATCAAGACCCGAATCGATAACCCAATAATCAAATAACATAAAATCATTACCCTCAGGCTGTGTCCGCTTCAAGGCTTTCCCTGGATAAGGACCAGGGGATCATTGCTGGTTCCTCCTCGTCGAAAAGAAAAGCAAGTGGGTCCAGGACCTTAGAGGAGGAAGAGGAAGAGGAAGAGGAGGGTTCGCTGGTCCATAGGTCACGTAAGAGGAGGGTGGTCTCCGACGATGAATCTGCACTTGTTGTTAATCCTCCTGTGCCTGAATCAGAACTTTCTGCTCTCGAAGATGCAACTCCCTCTCCTGTTCGTGAGTCTGTTGATCACCTATTCCAACAAGGTTTTGGTACCGTCTCTAATGAAGCTCCTATTGCTATTTTCTATCCTCGTGCTGCTAAGGAACTTTCGTTTATTGCTCTCGTTGCTGTCTTTGCTACGTTCCTGCTCCCGTTGCCGTCTGCTCCTCAACCTACTCCGTCTATGGTTCCCTCACCCTCCCCCGCTTCCGTGCCTTCTTCTGTTGAAGTAGGGTCTTCCAACAGGGGGGTGATGAAGCAAGTTACAATAGAGGTTCCTGCGGCGGGCAACCTCTTGAAAAAGTCGGGCCAGGCTGATGTATGGTTAAAGCCATTGATAGACCCGACTGAGAAGTCCAAACTGGAATGCCACAACTCCCTGAGTTGGATGAACGAGATTGTGAACTCGTCCTTAAAGGTAAAGCTTGATCTTCCTTCATATGTACTTATATATATTATTTCCGTATCTAATTTATCTTTTCATGCAGATCAACCTAATAGGCACAGAGTTAATGAAGAGAGTCGTTCAAATGGAACAAGCAACAGATGACTTCCATATTGAGGTTGATAATTGGAAGGAGCAGTACGAGAGTTTACATCTTGACATGGAGGCAATGGAGGAGGAAAAATGTACCTTGGAGCGGCAGGTTAGGGTTATTGCAGTAGAATTGGCCATTGAGAAGGCGTCTTCGAACCAAGCAGGTAAGGACAAAAGTGTCTTGGAGTCTTCATTTGCGAAGCAACTTTCCCGTGCCACATAGGAGATTAGGAGCCTGAAGGCTTTGTTGGACCAGAAGGAGTGTACTCTTGTGAAATTGTACAATTGCTCACCCAAACCCAAGAAGACCTCCGTAACTCTTCAAAGAAGGTCAAGTTTCTGGAAAGATCCCTCGCTCCTTTGCAGGCCTCTCATGATGCTGTCGTGGCTGAAAGAGATGAGTTAAGAGCTGAAGCTGAACAATGGGAGAAGGACTACGAGGCAATCGAAGACAAAGCAACCGTCGATGTTAGTTGGGCTTATCTGAATGCCCGTCTTGACACATTGACGAAAATGGGCCAAGAGGGTTTTGACTTGGAAGCCGAAATTGCTAAAACTCGAGAGACGATTGAGAAGTCTCAGCAAAGTCAAAATTTCTCTTCACCTGAGGTTGAGGTCCCTACTTCTCGTGTCTCGCCATCTCAATATGATCCTCCTGCCAGTGAAGACAACCCCCCATCTAGTGAAAATGTTTAAGGAACTTGGTTTTTTCTTTTTATTTTTTTTATTTGCAATAATTGGTGGTTACCCCTGGTCCCATTGGTGGTAAAGTTGGATCCTTTGTAAGTCCCCAACTGACAACTCAGGGGCAACCTATGTATAAACAAATCCGGCTTAGACTAAGTTAACACTAAGTTTTTTGCCGTAATATATCAAATATAAATATTAGCATGACTTTTGATTTCTTTGAGTTTGTGTTTGACTCTTAAGTCTTTGCATGCTTTCTTTTTGAGGTTTTTGGTTTACCTCTTAGGTTTTGACTTTGCATTAAATAATGTTTAGATTTTTCATACCTTTTCGTAATAGGCACGATTTATAAAAGAGGGCCCGTTTTTTATCGATACTAAATGAAGAAGACGTCTCAACTTCATAATGGTGTAAATGTACCAAAGAGAGATAGGAATTTCCCATTTTTTTCTTAACAATGTTTTGAAGAAAGGTTTTGTATTATTTTGAACTTTAGTAACATTTTACATGTGTTTGTGTATCGTCCATAAAACTTTTGTAACTGTTTTTCTTACAACAGATTTGGTATGGACTTGTACTCGTAACTATTTTTCTTTTGCAAAAGTTTTTTCGAATTAATACAAGGAAATAATTGTTTTCATTTATAACAGTTTTTAAATGCAAGGTATGAACTTTTACCCATAACTGTTTTTGTAGACAACAATTTAAATAAATACAAGGGTAATGCTTTTTCATCGGTAACTGTTTTCATTCACAACAATTTTTTGAATAAGTACAAGGATAATGATCTTTCATCCGTAATTGTTTTCATTTATAACAGTTTTTGAATAAGTACAAGGATGTGCATTTTTACCCGTAACTAATATTTTGCCTTTAACCTTAACATTTGTTTACATTTACGAATATGTTTTTCGAAGGTTTTTGAATCAGGCTTTATGTTTTTGTCTTTGGCTCTTTGATTTTGCTCATAGTACTTGACTTGCTGGGAAGATGGATCTTCAGGCTTGAGATTTGACTTTTTGATAGTCTTCTTTGCTTCTTCTTTGCCTTGCATACTGTATAGTCCCCCAAGTGTTAAATCTTTGAAGAATGAAATCTCGAGCACTTGACTATTTCTTCCTTGTGGTCCTTTTCCCGAAAAGAAAAACATACGGGACTCGAAGGTATATAGTTTAGATGATGACTGCTTAACCCTTTAAAAATGTCCATCAGAAAGGAAAAACATACGGGACTCGTGTCTATGCAGGTCTATTATCATCATCTGGTGATGCGTTAGATTTTTGCCTATCATCTAAAATGGTTAGTATAATTTTAACTGTACAAAAGTAAAATCAAACGTAATGATACTTGACCGGGGGCATTCCTTTTACTCAGAAGTAATACTTCTTCAAATGAACAACATTCCAACTGGTTGGTAAGATTCTGTCGTCCATAGTTTCTAGCTCATAAGCGTCTTTTCCATCAATGCAACAAACTTTGTAAGGTCCTTCCCAATTTGGATTTAGCTTTCCTGCACCAACTTCCTTTGTCGATTGGAAGACTTTTTTAAGAACGAAGTCCCCAATTTTGAAATATGAGGTGAGCTTTTCTGTTATAATATCACTCTATAATTTGTTTTTGGGTTGCGATACGTATTAATGTAGCTTCTCTCCTTTGCTCGAGCAAATCCAGATTTGTCCTCAACTCATCGTTGTTTGTTTCTTCCATTGTTGTTTTGAACCTCGTGCTTGGTTCGCCGATTTCCACCGGTATTAATGCTTCTGAACCGTAGACAAGCGCGAATGGAATTTCTCCCGTGGCTATTTTTGCAGTAGTTCTGTAAGCCCAAAATACTATCGGTAGATCGTCAGGCCAGTTGCCCTTGGATTTTTCCAACCGTTTCTTTAAGTTGTTGACAATGACTTTGTTTGTTGACTCGGCTTGCCCATTAGCCACAGGGTGATATGGTGATGAAGTGATTCGTTTGATTTGCCAGCTTTCGAAGAATTTTGTGATTTGTAAGCCTATGAATTGAGGGCCATTGTCACATACGATCTCCTTTGGTATTCCAAAACGGCATATTATGTATCGCCATATGAAAAGTTTTACTTCTTTTTCTCTCACCTGTTTAAAAGCGTCTACCTCCACCCATTTTGTGAAATAATCAGTTAATACGAGTAAGAACCGTACCTTTCCTTTAGCTGGGGGAAGGGGTCCCACTATATCCATGCCTCATTTCATGAATGGCCATGGTGACACCACTAGGTGGAGTAATTCTGCTGGCCGGTGCAAAGTTTAAGCATATCACTGACATTTGTCGCATTAAGCTACGAAGTTCTCAGTATCTTCCTCCAATTTAAGACAATAGTACCTTGTTCTGATTAGGGTTTTGACTAAGGATCTTGCTCCTACATGGTTTTCGCAGTGTCCTTCGTGCACTTCCTTCATCACGTACTCCGTTTGATTGGGTCCAAGTCACTTTGCTAGGGGACCTCCAAACATTTTACGGTATAAAGTTTCACGAACTAGGCAGTACCGTGCAGCTTTCCGGCGAAGTGCTTGAGCTGCTTTTTTATCTTCAAGCACGGTACCGTTCTGCAAAATGTTTACAATTTCGTTTCTCCAATCCCAGGTTAAATTGTTAAATGTTACCTCATTTTTGTCCTAGTCGATTGCTTAATGAAATAGGAGTATGAAAATTGTGTTGTCTTTATTTGTTACGTCGGTAACTGCTGCGAGGTTAGCTAATGCATCTGCTTCTGCATTTTCCTCCCTGGGTATTTGCGTAACTTTCCATGACTACAATTGCCTTGCTAGGTCTCGTGCCTTTTCTAGATATTGTTGCATCCGAGCCTCTGTAGCGGTATAGGTCCCCTACATCTGGTTTACCACTAGTTGAGAGTCACTTCTGATCACGATTTGCTCAATTGAGAGTTCTCGTGCCAGTTCAAGCCCTGCAATGACAACTTCGTACTCTACTTCGTTGTTAGTTATGGGATAACATTTAATGGCTTATCGTATATTTTCACACGTAGGTGATATTAAAACAAATCCCAAGCCGACTCTTTTTATGTTAGAAGAGCCGTTAGTAGGTAGGGTCCATATTCCTATATTAGCCCCGTTGAAGAGTTGTAACTCTTTTTCCACTTCAGGGATTATGCTAGTATTAAAATCAGCGACGAAATCAGCTAAAATTTGAAATTGTATTGCAGTCCTAGGCTGATATATTATGTCACGTTCGCTTAATTCTATTGCCCATTTAGCTAATCTCCCTAATAACTCTTGTTTATGCAAAATATTTCTTAGTGGATACGAGGTCACAACAGTGATTGGGTGACATTAAAAGTACGGTCTCAACTTTCTAGCATCCATGATTAGAGCTAAGGCTAATTTTTCTAGATGATGATATCTAGTTTCATCATCTAATAAAGACTTGCTTACATAATAAATTGGAGATTGTTTATCTTTGTCTTCTCTTACCAGTACTGCACTTACGACAACTTCTGCAATGGCAAGATAGACATACAACCTCTCCCCCTCTTTTGTTTTAGACAACAACGAGGGTTTTGATAGATAGGCCTTCAGATCTTTGAGAGCTTGTTGGCATTCTTCAGTCCATTCGAACGGATTTTGCTTTTTTAAAACTGAAAAGAATTTAAAACTCTTCTCCGAAGACCTGGAGATAAATCTTCCTAAGGCTGCAATTCTTCTTGTTAGTCTTCCAACTTCTTTTTTGCTCGTAAGTATATAAGGTATTTCATCAATAACTTTAATATGAGCAGGGTCTACTTCTATACCCCTATTTGATACAAGGAAACCCAAAAACTTACCTGATTCAACGCTAAAGGCGCATTTTTCTGGATTTAGTTTCATGTTATACCTGCGCAGGATTTCGAAGGTGATTGAAAGATGCTGGAAATGATCTTCCGCCTGAGTTGATTTCACCGGCATGTCATCAATGTATACTTCTATTGTTTCCCAGATGTTCCTGGAACATCTTGGTCACTAGCCTTTGATACGTGGCTGCATCATTTTTCAGGCCAACAGGCATGACTTTGTTATAATAAGTCCCCCTGTTTGTAATAAAGGAAGTTTTTTCCTCGTATGAGGGATCCATTTTTACCTGATTATAACCAGAATATGCATCTAGAAAGCTTAACAATTCGTGACCTGCAGTGGCATCAATCATTTGATCTATGTGCGGTAATGAAAATGAGTCTTTAGGGAATGCTTTATTCAAATCTGTGTAATCTACACATACTCTCCATTTACCATTCTTTTTGGGTACCACTATAGTATTAGCTAACCAATTAGGATATTTTACCTCGCGTATTGAACAAATTTTCAAGAGTTTTTGTACCTCTTTATCGATCACTTGGTTCTTGAGTGGTCCTTGCTTTCTTTTCTTTTACTTGATAGGCACGAATGATGGATCTTCATTTAGTTTATGAGTCATAACTTCTGGAGGTATACCTATCATATCTGAGTGGGACCAAGCGAAACAATCTGAGTTAGCTTTTAAATATTCAATTAACTTACCTCTTCTCGCGGGGCTTAGCCTCGTGCTTATATGAACTTTTTGCTCAGGCTTCTGCTTGAGCAGTGGGATAGATTCGAGCTCCTCCATAGTCGTTTTAATATGCTCATCTTCTTCTGGCTCCTGAATGACATCGGGTCTGGAATCCATGTCTGTATGTTTTGATGTTGCCTCTGTGGTGATTTGGTTCACTTCTCGTAACTATCTTCTTTCGTACCTATTTGGGTGATTTCCTCGTCTTTTGATTCTTCCGCTACCTCTTTTTTGTTAGAGTGTACTACTGAATTTATATTCCTTGAGGTCTGCTGATCGCCTCGAATCTGTTGAATTCCCCATTTGGAAGGGAATTTAATTACCTGATGTAAAGTAGATGGTATTGCTTCCATGTCATGGATCCATGGTCTCCCCATGATCACGTTGTAAGACATATCGGTATCAATGACTTGGAATTTCGTATTTTTGATTACTCCTTCTGCATTGGTACTAAGCTCAATTTCTCCTTTTGTTTTGACCGTAGAGTTGTCAAACCCAGATAAGGCTCGTGCTTTTGGGATTACTTGATCCTCCATTAGCATTTCTTCCACAATCTCAACAAAATGATATTGAGTGAGCTACCTGGATCAATCAACACTCTTTTTACGTTAGTGTCATGTATAAGTAAGGATATTACCAGTGCGTCGTTATGAGGAAACAACAATCCGTTTACATCTGCGTCGTCGAATGATATGTTGTCTGCTTCCATGGCTTCACAAATCCGCTTCCCGTGTGTAATTGCGAATTTTGTTGTCCTTTTGCAGACTACTCCGTTCACCTCCTCTCCTCCGTGTATCACATTCAATGTTCTCTTTGGAGATGGTAGTTTTGCGAGGTTCTTGCATGTTCTTCATATATGCATGTTTACCTTTTTCACTAAACAGTTATGTTAGATAGCCCTGTCTTAATAATTATTCTACCTCACCTTGGAATAATCTGCAATCTGATGTTCTGTGTCCATGATTGTTGTGGAATTCGCACTAGAAGTCTAGATTCCTTCTTTTTGGATTTGATCTCATTTATTTGGGCCATCAAACTTTATCGCCCATGTTCCTCAGTACTGTAATTAATTCAGAAGTACTTACATTGAAGTTGTAGTCTCCAATTCTTGCATTACCTCTATTTCGTTCATCACGATCCTTTCTGGATTTTGATGAGGATGAGCTCGTATCTCTATTTGACGGTCTGTATTCTGACAGTGTGCTTTCAAACTTGGAGCGAGTTTCTCATCCCGACAATCCCATATACGGGTCATACCTGTTCTTACCTGTTCTCCTTTCTGGTTCGGAGCGTCTAGAACTGGTTCTGTCTTCTGCTTTTGATTAGCAATGGTATCTTCTTCTATTCGTAACTTGGTATTGTACCTGTTATAGACATCGTTCCAGGTCGTGGCTGGGAATTCTTTCAAGCTTTCTTTGAGTCTTCTTGTGGCTTCTGAGCTTCTATCATTTAAATTGCTTGCAAATGCCATTGCTGCCCAATTGTCAGGTACCCTTGGTAGCAGCATTCTTTCTCGTTGAAACCTGTCCACAAATTCACAGAGCAACTCTGCGTCTCCTTGTTTTATTTTGAATATGTCTTCCATTCTTTTTTAGACTTTTTGTGCACCGGAATGTGCTTTTATAAAAGAATCTGCAAGCTCAGCAAAAGAGTAATAGGATTTTTGGGTAGAAGAGAATACCATGTTAGTGCTCCTTTGGTGAGTGTCTCTCCGAACTTTTTGACCAGTATTGATTCAATTTCTTGTGTAGTTAGATCGTTGCCTTTTACTCCTGTAGTAAAAGCAGTTACATGATCACGTGGATCGGTTGTCCTGTCGTACTTGGGAATATCAGGCATTTTGAATTTTGTGGGAATAGGCAAGGGTGCTGCACTTGGCTACCAAGGTTGTCAATGCCTTTGATAACAGGTGGTACTCCAGGAATTTTCTCAATTTGGTCGTTTTGTTCCTTCACCTGTTTCTGTATGGTTAGCAATTAAATATTTTAATTCTGGATTACTGGACATACCTCGTCTTGCTTCGAGGGACTCATTTGGAGTGCCTCTACTTTCTGAGTTTTCTAATCTGGATTGTGGATTTTCCACAGTTGTGGTGTTGTTAGGAGGAGGTGTAGTTGATGCAACTGGAAGTCCACCCATGAAAGCTTGTAAGTCTTGAGTCACATATTCACCAACCATTTGTTTAACAGGATCTTGTTCTCCTGTTGGTTCATTTCCATTGTGATTATTATTTTGAGTCGTAGATCTCTCTGGGTAATGTTTCCTTGAGCCTCGTGGGGAAACTGAAGGTGATGGAACTGGAGTTCCAACCCTTTGTTGGTTGTTGTCGTTGGCGTTCGACATAATTCACAGAATGTTGTTTGAGAAAAAACAAAGATTATCAAATTTCCGGTAATGGAACCAATTTGTTTAACCAAAGAATTAGATTCTCTGCCAAAGTTATTTTAAGAAGAACACAGGTTTCTGATAACCAAAAGAATATGGAAATAATAGTAAATTTGCAAGTAGAAAGCAGTAAAGATGCGTAAAAAGTAAGTATATTTCAATAGTGGTTCAAACGTGTCCTTACAAGTTATATTTTACTCCCTTATATAGTAAATTTCTTAATATAACGTCTAGTCTTTTCAGGGATTGAGAATTAATGACTAATAATGACATTAATGTAACGTTACAATGACTAATCGTAACTGTTGCGTGAAGATTATGTAACGTTTGGCTCACTGATTGAAGATCCCCGAATCTGCCCTTTATTCCGTCTTGATTCATTCTGACTGTGTCTCTTCGTATCCTCAATTAGGTTGAGATTCCCGTATCTGATTAACTCGTGGGTATGCTGTTCCGGCCCTCTTTGTTTCGTACCTCTTCTGAAAGTCTCGTCAAGTTGTCATGTTTCCATTGCTCCACATGGATTGCTGAGTCATCATAAATAATACACGTGTGAAGCTTATTTTTACCAATATAGTTTTTAGACATAGATTATTATAGACAATATAAATAAAAATTGTGAGATTTGTCTTGCACTCCTGTGTGTGTCTACTCTTGGATTTATTCTTCAACCTTCAAGACTCAACTTAAGGTGGTAAGATTACACACTTCTTCGAAATCTTAGATCACTTCTAGGTATTCAATAAAGGTGATAAGTTTAGGCTTATAACTGTTGTTCTTGTTATTCTAAAGGGTCGGGTTTCACAATCTATCTCTTGTTTTCAAGTCTCTACCAAAGGTGATTAGTTCTTCATTAGATAATTGTTGTTGTTAGGATTCAACTTCAAGAATAGACTTCTTGTATTCAAGAAACTCTTTCTTGAATTTAATCTATCTTTAATTTTGCATCTTTTTTTTTGTTTCTTTATTTTCTTTTAGCTTCCGCACGTTTCTTGATTTTCTTTAGTAATTCTTGGACCCCTATCGTGTTTTTATCAAGTGGTATCAGAGCATAAGCTAATCAAGATTTCAATATTGATAATCTTAGGAGGTTCTTGAGCAAAAAAAAAAAAAGAAAGAAAAAAGAAAAAAAGAAAACAAAATCAGCCAAAAAAGAAAGAAAGAAAAGTGAATAGGTGTTTAGTTTCCAAGTCAAGAAAGGAAACAAGAAGGGATCCTAGTTCTTGAAGATTAAGGTAACTTCTTTCCTTATTCTTGTGGGTTTTTAAAATGTTTTCCTCTTTTTTTTTTAAACTAACCAATTCCTATTTTTTCTATGTTTGGTCTTCCACTTTCCTTTTCCTTTTCTAACTCCTTATTCTTATCACTAAATGGGTGTGACTTGTTAGGTTTATTAATAAATTTAACGATTAACGACCAAGAGTTGCTTTGAGTGGAAAAAAAGCAAGAGAGGTGAGAGTATTAGAAGGGGGAAAAAACCAAACTTGAGAGATACATAATTCTTCTAATCTTTGTTCAAGATGTTTCAAACAGGTACTTATCATGAAAGGAGGCGAGCTATGACTCAACAATTTGAAAAGTCTAACTTATAGTATACCGAATGGAAGGATGACAATGATAAAGTTATTTTTCAAACAAGAGCTAAAGTGATGTCTGCGATTTGTGCCATAAGAATTGACAAAGAATATGGCTATAACTCAGTTAACACTTATATGGTAGAAAAATTAAACTTGCCTTGTGTTGAGCATATTGAACCCTACATGTTGAGAGGAGTAAAGGTAGATAAAAGAATGTTATTACTATTCTCTATTGGAAGGTATGAGGGTGTGATCTGGTGTGATATGATTCCCATGAAAAATTATCATATCTTGTTGGAAAAGCCATGGTATATCTACAGAAGAGCTTCATATAACATCAAAAATAATAGATACTCTTTTGAGGTTAATGGGAAGAAACTCATTCTTGGACCTATAACTCCCTCACAAATTTTTGAAGATAAAAAAATTGTTAAAGAGAATAGGAAAAAAAATATGAGAGAGAAAAGAATGAGAGGAGTAAGGGAGTGCATGTTGACATCCCAAGAGAGGAAAAATGAGAGGTTGTGTTGAGTGAAGAGATTGGGATGTCAAGGGGGGAAAAGAGTAAGGTTGAGAGGAAAGAAAAGAGAGAAGGCCATGAGATAGAAAAAAGCCTTAAAGTAGAGAAACAAGAGGGTTTGAGTAAAAAAAAAACTCTCCTCCCTCTCTCTTGCGATCTCATGTGTTCCTAGGACAGCCATGGCCGTGCAGCTCTCTCCCCAGCCTAGGGCTGTGGGAGAGACAATTAAAAACATCAATTCAACATCATCATATGCAGCGCTACTGGAAAACAAACAAACCGGGCAAGTTCCAGCAAAAATGAGCTAAAACAGGTGGAGTACATCCATGGTGAAGTTACGATCAAATTTACAATGGAGGAAGTACATCAATATGCTAAGGTGGAAGGGTTAAATCAAGCTTTGGTGATTAAATTCTCACAAGATCAATATGATATGCAAGATATTCGAAAATTGCTGCCTAAACAATTTGGAACTCAAGGTCGCTGCATCATCGGATGGCTTGCGAGAAGACATGTTTTGATCAGGTTTGATAGGCATGACGACTATGTTCTTGCTGTTGAAAAATCTGTTAACTACTTAGTGTCTCGCCCCCTTTTATTTATCGCACGGGTTAGGTACGGAGATATTGGGTTTCAGACATTTTGGACAACTCCTTAAAAGAAAGGGTTTAAGGAAGAGTCGCCACCTAACGATTTTTATGGTGCGTTAGGGCACCTAGAGTTGATAACTCATGAACTAGTTTGCATTACCAGAGATTGGGTAAGGGCTTGAAATTATCCCAAGGGGAAGGTATTAGGCACCCCTCAAGATCCACAACTGTGGGTCCCAGCCAATAAGTTTTGTGAATTTGGACGGTGAGCAAGTAACAAATAAGGTTCACATAAGAGGGGATTTTAAACAAATATGAAAATCTTTAAAGGTTTTGGAATATCATAAACAAAAGAATTGTCCTAGGTTTAAAGTAATACGGATCACTTCAATGCAATACCCGGTATGTCACACCTCGAGGAGGCGGCTACACGTGGTATTAGCGCACCAGTCATCATATCCGTATTCTACCTTTCCAAACCCGTAAGGTTATTTAAAGCACATGTGTTGGTCATGAAAGCTTATTTCATGCCATTACCCGTCCCATCCTATAAGTCCTGGAGGGTGTTTAGGACTACTAATCCTACAAGGCAGAAACTAGGCAGAATACTTAGGTTTAAAGGTCAAAATACTAAGCGACATACAAAAATAAGTAGGACTGCACATATGAGGGAACATATAAGGGCAAAGAAATAGGCTCATAGATCCCTCCACAAATAGACACGTAGGTAGCACGTCTCATACACAATTAAAGTCTTAGGAGGAGAGTTCGAAAACAAGAATTTTTAGTAAAACAGTAGATTGAGTTGAAACCCGGATGAAGGCAGAAAATTTTGACTAAGGTTGAGGGATTTAAAACAGCAGTTTCAGGAATACAGTGTCTCAAACAGCGTTAGGATTTAGGAATACCCAACAATTTAGATAACTTTCAGAAAAAATCAATAAGTTGAGCGGGAGTGCTTTTATTTGAAATTTAATAATTCAAAAGTGAGTATAAGGATCCAGTAATCGACAGGACCTGATTAAATCGATTTTAGAAAATAATAGTTTAGCAGGTATTCAGAAATAGAACAGCTTTATATACTGAAGTAACTTTAAAGCTTAATGGTTTAAATAAGATAGATGTCAAAATCATGCCACCAGTAATAAGAAGTAGGAAAGCGCACAATTTCAAAATTGTTATAAAAGCAGCATAGGGGTTTAGTAAAAATAGAGTGGATCCCCGGAAAGTAGGATCAGAGTTTGGGAAATTTCGAAGAGGCAGACTACTCCCAGCATAGTTGATTCAATTTTAATTACGCATTGGCCTAAAGTTTGCCTAGGCGTCGTATATATTGCCTAAAGGGTGAGTATGCATATTCCGATCTGATTTTAAGGGACACAAGTAATGATACATTTGCAGAAAACGTTTTTGACCATATTTTAGTGAGGTTACTAGGACTAAGCGTTCAAATTCTGACGAATAAAAGGTCGTAAGGTCATGATATCTAATGCACAAAGTGTTATCCTAAAACATGGCTCCTATGTGGCATGGTTATAAATGCATGAACAATACATTATAGTGGCTTTTATTACTCGATTATAGTTATTAACTGTGAACAATAAGATGACATAAATATGCTGATATGAAGAAACTGAACAGGATTCAAGATGTATGTTATGCATGTCCTAAGCAGGATAGCTAATGCACATATAGGGAAATAAATCCTAAAGTCATGTTTTCTACCCATAACTTAACTAAGCATGCATAAACCCCTCCCCATTTCACTATACAGCCCCAATTATTTCTTTTCAAATTATTACAGGCCATATCGAATGAATTACAGTAATACAAAGGAAAACAAGAAGCTACTCTATAGGGAGCCTTCTCACAGGCCCAATCTTCCAGCCTTACCCCTTTCAAGTTTCACAGCCTTACTCAGCCTGGGTGCGGCAAAGCTCCCAAAGGCCTTGGTGAAGGCCCTGGCCAATACCAGCACCCAGAAATGTTAACAATCAAACAAGTGTGGTGTCGAGTACCCAGCCTCAGTGTGTCAAAATTCAGAGGGAACCCAAGGTCCCTAAGCAATGCTCACACTGAGGGGGGTGGAACCTAAGGTCTAGGAATTGTGAAGTGCTTCATATTCCTTTTAAAGGGGAGTTTGAGTTTGAGAAGGAGTTTTGAAATCACATAGTTTCAGAACATAAGAACTTATTAAAAAAAAGTAGTAACAGCAGCTAGTTGTGACTTAATGGAGTACCAGAAAACAATCACAAACAGGGAAAAGGGGTTTAGGGGACAAATAATGGTAGTAGCATAACCAATTGGGATTACAGTAACAAATTCATCACATAAAGATACCAAGCATCATACAGTTGCTGCAGAAAACACATAAGGGATGCTAGATAGAACATGTAGTTACATACATAAGGCATAATGAACTACAGGGAAATAGAACATGAGTTAACTTAACTAGAAGAAGAAGAGAGATCATAAAAGGATTTAGGCATGCTAGTTGCAGGGTAAGCAATAGAACCACAAATAGAAGCACAAAATAAACAGTAAGAACCTTAAACAAAATTGAAGCATGTAGTTTGGAGTACAGTAATATTAACTAGGACATACCAGTGATGCAAGTAAAGAGCAGCAGAAGAGAGTAGCAAATAGCACAGTATTAGCCTTGGCTTAGCAACCGGCTAATAGTAAGCAGCAAAGAGTAACAATAGAGACAAGAGAGAGAGCCAAGAGAAGCAGAACACAAGAGAGTAGTATAGAGAGAGTTGAGCAATGTTCGACTGACTGACCTATAATAATGAAAGAGTAGGAATATTTATAGCTTTGAAAACATGCAGGAAAATATGGTAACAAGTAAAAGTTTAGCATAAATATGGGAGTAATACCAAATCAGAATCAATTAGGACTCGGACTCCCTTTAATTAGTGAGTCACAGCTCAAACGGACACAATCAGTACTAAATAAGGAAAGGAATCACTGTGAAAGTGATTTTTACCATGACAGGGGTAGTAAAGTATAAATCAAGCAATTAAGTCTAATTACATAAACACACAATTAAGGAAAGTCTGTATTGAATGATTGACAACATATTTGTGCACATAAAAATAGGGCAGAGTACCATTTTAATTCTGAAAATTGGTTCAAAGAGATACGCATGAGATTGAAAATTACAGAGAATCAATAATAAATAAGGGAAGTATCGCATAAGTAAGGAAGCAATTCAAAATCAGCAAGGAGCTCTACACAAAATCATAGACTTAGGGAATATATCACAGGTTTAATGGGTAATTACACAAAATCAGTATAACTAATCATGTGAACAATCAATAACGGGTAGTCAGACTTGATAAATAACATGTATTGAGCAAAATCAGTCAAAACCCTAAGAACAATTTAGAGCAGGAAGCACAAAGCACATAGACCACACATGAAACCTAGAATGCTCATGAAAGACAGGCCACTACTAAAAAAATCAGGGTTTAGCGACGGACAAATTTTGTAGCTAAACTGAAAAATTCGTCGCTAATCTCCTTTAGCGACAGATTAGCAACGGATTATCAAGAAATTCTGCTAGCTACGAGCATTTTAGCGACAGATTAGCGACGACGTTCGTAGCTAATTCCAATTTTTTTTGTAGTAGGCAGACATATCGAGCAAGTAAACGTATGTGTCGAAAAGAAAATCAGAAACTAGGTTTCGACTAAAGATTTTAGGGTTTCAGCAGAGAATCAAACAAAGTAAAAACCTCGAATAAACAGGCAAACATAAGAAGAATCGTGAAATAACACTGAGAAATCAGAAGTTAAATCGTTTAAAAAGGGGTTCTAAGAACCCTAATTCTTAAAAAAGCAAAAGTCGTTCGAAGAACACCAGGTTTTTAAGAAAAAAAATAGGTGAAAATCATTGAGATAAGCATAGATCTGTTGCAGATCTTAAAGAAGTCGAAAAGTCAGTACTAGGGTTTCAGAGAGAGAATCCATAGATAATCGGAGAACCTGGTGTAATACTTAGAGACGGTGGTAGATGGAACACTACCGGGTTGAACCTCGCTGGAGAAGGCCGAAAACGCCCAGGCAGGAGCTTCCATGGCCGCTCTGTCATGGTTGAAGCCTTAAAGGGTCTCAGAGACGAAGTGACCGGAGAAACATAGCTTCATGGTGGCCGGTGGTTGAAAGGGAAACAGCTGGAGGTGTTCGGAGAGGCGGTGGAAGCCATCGGAGAAGATGAAGAGCCTAGAATGTTCTAGAGAGATGAGGGAGCAGAAGAGACGAAAGAGAGGGAGTGGTCTCGATTGAATGAGAGACGGGGGAGGGGGTTGTTTAGAGTTAATTATGGTAATAAGAGATCTGGGTCGTTGATCTCATTTGATCAACGACTTAGATCAGCCGGGGGTTGGGCCGGGTAAGAGAAAGGTTTGGGCTGGGTATTTAATTGGAGTCTGGGTTGGGTAATTGGGCTAGCAAAATGTGGTTAGATTTTAAATAAAAATAGGCCAGATGTTAAATACCCTGTGAAAATAGGTAATTAATTAATTAAAATACCTAATAATTATAAAAAGATGAAATTAAGTTCAAATAAGTAATATCACAATAATTAGGCAATATTAAAAATTTAAGAAACATAAATTCGAACTTTAAAAGGTATAAAATGTCTAATTAGGCCACAATTGCAAAATAATTGTAATTGCAATTAAATAAGACTCAATTAGCCAATTTATGAAATAATTGGATTTTAATAAATAAAAATGATTATAAATGACATACTGAACTTGGAAAATATTTTCAAATTATTTAGAGCATGATTCATGAATTATAAAAATACGAAATATTGAATAAATAGGGAAATAATTTAGATAAAAATATGTAAAAATTAGGAAAAATATTCATTATTGCAAAGAGTAATTTTGAAAGCTTATATACAAGTTTGAAAATAATTTGAGGAAAAATTGGGTATTAATACTTAGCAGTTAATGGACAAGAATTACAGATGCGAATTTTTCCATGGACCATTAGTTTCAATCCTAAAGAGGAGACCTCCAAAGCTTTTGTGTGGATATCGTTTCCTGGCCTGCCTCCTATGTTATTTGCAAAGCAGTCGTTGTTGTCTATTGCTTCAGCAGCAGGTAAACCACTCGCAATAGATAAAGCAACTCAAGAGAAGTCAAGACCTAGCACAGCAAGAGTCAAGGTTGAACTTGATCTTTTAGGTAATTTGCCGCAAAACTTGAGGATCAAATTTGTGGATGAAAAAACTAGTAAGGTGATCGAGCATGTCCAGAAGTTTATCTATGATAATCTTCCCCTATATTGCACATGTTGCAAGCGTCAAGGTCATGATGTAAATACATGTCGTTCGATCTCGACAAAGACTGGAGATAGTGAATTGACTGGTGATTTTGAAGAAGCTGATGATTCCACAATTGTGGAAAAGTTTCAAGGATACTTGAGGCAGAAGCTTAATGAAAAGAGACGACTGCATCGGGTACTTGAGGCAGCAACAACAGATGGAGCGTTAACGTATGCTAATATCCATGATGGTCTCAAAAATTCTGGGATCTCAAAGAATGTTGCTATTGTTCCTGTCGATGGTGCCTTAGCTAGGATGTCTCAAACTATGGCTATAGAAGTAGGGGATAAGGTGTTGAAAGATCGAAGGAATGGCAGTGATATAGGTGCTACAGTAGCAGGAGGTGATCGACCTACTATTGCTATAGGTGAACAAGCTGTTAATGCAGCAGGGTACAAAGTTAATGATGAGGTACATAAACAGGAAGGTATTGAGGCTTTGGAGTGTGCAGATGCCACAACTTCTAAGGCTGTGAATGTGCAAAATACAGCTGGAGCTACTGTAGGATCGAATCTGGATGCTGCTGTTGCATTGAATGCAACTATGGATCAAGTTGCATCTAGCATGGTTAATATAAATGCTGGTGCACCTGTTGAACCAGTAGGAAAATCAGCAAGTCCTAAGAAAGTGGATCAGGCTGCTGGTGCTCTGAATGCAGTTTGGAAATCTGATGAGCAGGGAATTATTACTGCTGCTCGGAATATGAATGCTGCAAAGGCTAATGCAATGGAAAAAACTGGGCAGTCTCAGCAGATTATGGGGGATGGTGCATTAGCCTCAGATATTTTAGCAATCAAGAACAATGCAGAAGTAACGTTAGATGCTGCTAATGTTATTGGATCAGGGGTTGAAGCAGAGTCTCAACATGGGCAGCAATCACAGGATAAGGAAACTGGGCAGCAAACTACTAAGGATAACTGGACAACAGTTTCCAGCAAAAAAGGCAATCCAAACAGCAAAAAACTACTGCAGATTGCAAGAGACAGTCCAGGCGCGCGAAAAAGTTCTAATCCTTTTGACGCTCTTGGAAATATGTATGATCATGGTGAGAAGAATATACAGCAGGTTGATCAAGTTTTAGCCCCAACAACTAGGATGTCTAACTCTCCAGGCAGTGAAAAGCAACAGCAGCTCATAAAAAATACAGATCCTCGACCAGAAAAAGATCTTGCTCTTGTTCCTGTTGACGAGCAAATGACTGGAGCAGTATCTAATGCAGCCTCAAAGGTGAACTTGGTGGAGGAGCTAACGAGTAATCAAGCACATGGCTCCAATGCTCCGACCTTGAATTTTTCCAGTCCACAAGTGGAAAAAATAATCAAAGATGCCCAGAACGCGATGATGTTGCATACTAATATGGTTAGACAACATGTGGTAACATTGAACACGTCCGTATTTGAAGTACCATCACAATCGTTGGAATCGTTCGGGGAGCATGGAGGAGATACTGGACAATTGGTGTTGTCAACAAGAAACAACAACGACATTATTAAAGCAAATGTGAGGGAGATGGCAATTAAATCCAAACTTTGGGCTGACCAACGTGAGGATGATGATGATGATGATTGGGGTGCTGAATTTGCGGGGGATACAACTGATGAAGGTGAACGATGTAGTGGAGATGAGGACATGATTTCAGTTGGATCACCTTTACCAAAATTTGGCAGCACTTTAAAATTGAACTCAAGCAACAAGCTCAATGCGAAGGTTCCAGTTTTTGTCCCAAAGAATATTCAGCAACATAGTGCAAAAAGTAGAACAGATGGTGGCGTGATTACTGGACATCAGCAGGTTGTTAATAACGTTCCAGCTCTTAATATTGACAATGATCAATACGCAGCAGCAAGGACAACTCCTGGACATCAACAACAATTGTTGAACGCAAACAACTCTGTAGCAAAATCGACTGGGCAGCAGCAGATGTTTGCGCACACTTCAGCTGCTATTTATGTGGCTGATCAATATGACGCAACATCATCAATTCATGGACAGAAACAACAAAGTGTAAGCTCTCCAGATGCAGAAATTTCATCGCCAAAAACTGGACAGCAGCAAAAGGAATTGGCAGCAGTACTGTTAAGTGCTGGTCAGCAGCAACAAAATGCAACCTCTTCAACTGCTGTAACATTACCTTCAAAGTCTGGAAAGGAGCAGCAGGAATTAAATGCATCATTGATCACTGTGGAAGACAGGAAATAACTCGACGCAATGGTAAGTTCCAAACCTGTAAACTTGCAAAATCAGTCTTCTTCTAGCAATGGTTGTGTGGTGAAAAACAGGAACTTACAAGGCAGTCAACAATAACAAAATAAGGCAATGGTAGCAAATACACAGGGAGAATCTGCCTTGGTGACATTTGACATCGTCCAAAATGCTCCATATCCTTTGAACTTGGGGAGAGATTCTTATGAAGAAGGAGAGGAAGATGCAATGTTACAACAGTGTCGGGTAGAGGCAGCAAGGAAAGTTGATTTATCACCAATGCATAGCGGACACAGCAAGAAGACACATACTAGGAAGAAGAGTTGGGACGGAAAATTGAATGAGGAAGTAAATGTTAGGCGACTTCCAATGAGAGTTGCCAAACAGAAACAGACTGCCCCAACCACATCTACGAGATTTAATCGTTCAAAAAAGAAGTCATGAATTTTGAAGACATTTTGAAGAGGTGTGATGGAAATGAAAAAGAATTACAAATTGAAGATATTACAAGTTTGGGTAAGAAGGGACAAAATTTTAATTCATATTACATTTTATTCTATTACTTTATTAGTATAATCATTTATAATATCATCACAGAGTATGTTATACACTCTGTGATGATCATAGAATATTTAGTACTCTCTAGTTCTTATTTTTTACATTCATGCTAGTAGATGAGGCTTTTTTTATGCCCCGATAGATTTAGTAAGGTAAGGTTTAGCCCAGTTTGTGTTGCTCTAGTCCTATGCCTTTGGAAAAATATCCAAATGGCTATGAGATTATATGCCCTCGTGAGACTTTGCCGGCAGCTATACCACGACCTCTACTTGAGGCTGCCATCATAAGGCAATATGAGGTGCAGAGGAGTAATTATATAGCCAAGGCATAGAGGAAACACTATTGGTGCTATTGTCCCCCTTATTTGTACTATTCCTATGTGGTGCCTTTTTTTTTGTTATTAATAAAATTAGCCCTAGATTCCTGCCTAGTGGATTTGCTTAAAAAAAGAGGATTTGAGTGAATAAAAAGAAGTAAACCTTGGTAAGAGGGAAGAGGATAAGGGTGAGGAGAAAGTTAGTCTTGTGATAAAAGACAAAGATAGTGTATGAAAGAAAAATATCTTTTTACTTTCTAACCCACTAAATCTTTCTTGTTTTAGTTCTTGTGATTTCGTGCAGCCAAGTGTTGAAAGACCTTTTGAAAGGGGAGGTAAGATGCAAGAGATGGTGGCAAAGGATCCAATTGGATTCCAACATGAATTTGGCAAAATCAATTCTTGTTGGATGGTGGAAGATAAAAGCTTGGTTAATTTCTTTGTTGTTAAACTTTTTGACTGTTTTGATCCTTATTTACATGTTTACAACATGGAGTTCCCTAAAGGCATTGCTAAGTTAGGGCCATTGCATAAAAGAATAAAAAATGATGTTGTTCCATTAATAAATAAGTCCAAGTATGGTATGTATTGGTTTATTCACATTATTGGCCTTTCTAGAACACCTAAGGTATTTTTGGAGGTATTGAACTATACTCTTATTTCTTATATTGGTGACTTTATAATTTTTGTGGATGATGATATTTTGATGCATATCAAGTCATTAACTGTAATAACTAATTTCAAGTGCAAGAGTAATTGTAACGACCCGGTCGGCCATTTTTGATAGTTAGCGCCCCGATCCCCTAATAACAGTCTGCCCCACGCTTGTTTCATCTTATGGGACTAGCCAGAGTGTTTAGTTGTGGAATCCGGAGAGTTTTGGGACCCATAGTCCCTAAATATGAGTTTAAGCTTTAGAAATCGGACCGTAGTTGGAACTATGTGAAGACGGATCCGGAATAGAATTTCGTCAACTCCGTTGAGTGATTTCGGGGTTAGGAGCGCGTCCAGAATGTGTTTTCGAGGTCTATAGTAGATTTAGGCTTAAATTGGCGAAAGTTAGAATTTCGGCGATTTCCGTTGATAGGTGAAATTTTGATATAGGGCTCGGAATAGAATTCCGGAAAGGGGAACAAGTCTGTAGTGTCATTTATGACCTTTGTGTAAAATTTGAGGTCATTCGGACTAGTTTTGACGTGTTTCATCAACGGAGAGGATTTTTGACTTGAGAAAAATCTGGTGTTGCTGAACATGTGATTTCGCACCTGCGGATTTTGGACCGCAGGTGCGGTGCCGCAGAAGCGGCTGACTTAATCGCAGAAGCGGTATTGGGCCTTTTCCTCTGGCCCCGCAGATGCGGCTGGGAACCCCAAATGCAGCCCAGGGACCGCAGATGCAGCCCCAGCCTATTTAATGAATTTCCGCACGTGCGATGTCTTTTCGGCAGGTGCGGGACCGCAAGTGCGGCCCAATTCACCGCAGAAGCGGAATCGCTGGGCAGATAATATCATATTCGAAGGTTTGTATTTCATAACTTCGAAAAACAATTTGGAGCTCGGGAATAGGCGATTTTGGGTTGATTTTGAAGAGGAGATCAATAGGTAACGATTCCTAATCCTATTTCCCTTGTATTTCATCAATCTAAAGCAAGTTCTTCAATCTAACCAAGGAATTTGAGGGGAAAATTAGCAAAATGGGAGAAAAGTTCCCCAATCAAAAATCTGAGAATTTTATGGGATTTTGACGTCGGATTTTGATGATTCTTGTTCGAATGTGTTCGTGAGTGAATGGGTGTTCCAAATTGGTAACTTTTTCCCGATTTCGACACGTGGGCCCGGGGGACTTTTTGGGAGATTTTCTTAATTTCGCGTATTAGCTTCGAATTAATTAGTTAGATTAATTTCTTAAAGTTATATTTACATTATGCAATTGAATAGATTTGGGTCATTCGGAGTCAGGTACTCATGGCAAGAATATATATATATATATTTATATTTTTTTTCTTACAGAAAGATAATCTTCAAACATAATTCCTTCAAGATAAATGCTTTTAAAAATATACTTTTCCAATAGAGGTCTTTCGAGCTTAGTTCCCAACAGAACAAGTGCACGACATCACCCTTTGTATTTTTACTCTCGCCCTCCCCATAGGAATCGACAGATACATCACGTAAATTAAATAAATTAAGCAAGTAAAAGACATGGACAGAGCAACAACAATGAGATAAAGGTCAAGTACAGGACAATAACAACAAGTCACACCAAATATGTAAGTACAAAAATAACAGCTCAAAGTAAGGTCACACGTATACACGGGGAAACAAATATCACATCATAATGCATGTCCCTCATCCTCACCTGCACGGAAACACCCTTTGTGCCATGAACTTACTCACAATATTACGCACGGCATCACCCTTCGTGCTTTTACTCTCAATAATATGGCACGGTATCACCCTTCGTGCTTTTATTTCAATAATATGGCACGACATCAACTTTCGTGCTTTACAGTCTTTCCTCACATGATAATGAATATAAACACTGGCACAACATCACCCTTCGTGCTTTACACTCTTTCCTCACATGATAATGGATATAAACAATGGCACGACATCACCTTTCATGCTTTACACTCTTTCCTCACATGATAATGCATATGAAATGGCACGGCATCACCCTTCGTTCTTTACACTCTTTCTCACCCAAGCAAATGAAATGATAGCATTCATACAAGGGAATCAACAGCATAAACAATAATAGAAACCATATTGGCCCGGCAAGGGAGTCGACAATGGAAACAATATCATCAACAACATGAACAATAATAGAAACCATACTGTCTCGGCAAGGGAGTCAACAATGGAAACAATATCATCAACAACATAAACAATAATAGAAACCATATTGTCCCGGCAATGGAGTCAACAATGGAAACAATATCATCAACAACATAAACAATAATAGAAATCATACTGTCCCGGCAAGGGAGTCAACAATGGAAACAATATCATTCCGGCAAAGGAAACAACTATAACCAATCTTGCTTAATTAATTAGCTTCACGAACTAAATCCCAACTTGAATCAATGCTCCGCAATAAGAAATGCCAAGATAATACCATCAACATGTATAATCATCAAGTTAGGCCTAAGTAGTGCTTGATGAAAGGTCCTATCAATCACAACATACGACTCACGGGCATGCTTGACACCAACATATAAATACTACAATTACTGCTAAACAATTATAGGCAAGATAATACACATTTTAGCTAGGTAGGCAGTTTATGAAGGAAAATATGGCATGATGATAGAAGAGGTAAGATCTTCAGTCAAGTCAATTAAGATCAAGTGAACAACAAAGGAAGTCTAAAATCAAGTAATTCTAATGTAAATAGGAAAGGATGAAATTAGCAATCAGGAACGCAGTCACAACAATTACAAATTCATACACAGAAAGTATAAGGACCTAAGGACCCTAAAAGGCCAACCTTCTACAAATAAGTCCGTGTACACACTCATCACCTCACGTACACGGACTACAATCAACACAGAAGACTCAAATCCTAAGGGGTATTTTCCCCACACAATGTTAGACAAGATACTTACCTCGACGGCGACAACCCGGTACTCTAAAATAGACTTCTCGGGAAAAAAGACCTCCGGACGACTCAAATCCAACTATAACAATTGCAAAACACACATAAATCGTATAAGAAACTATTCCGAATAATAAAGTTTCAATCTTTACCAGAATATAAAAATCAACCCAAAAGTCGACCCCCGGGCCCGCACCCCGAAACCCGACAAAATTTACAAAAATCGAATACCCATTCCAATACGAATCCAACCATACAAAATTTATCAAATTCCGATACCATTTGGTCCCTCAAATCACAATTTTTCTTTTTAGAAATTTTCTTCCAAAACCAACATTTTTCTCAACTCAAAACACAAATTAAATGATGTAAATAAAGATAAAATCATGGAATATATTAAATTCTATTTGAAGAGAACCGAGCTCTAGAAGTCAAAAGATGATAAAATCTTACCCATTCGATTTGTGTGAAAAACTCATCAAAAATCGCCAAGAACCGAGCTCTAGAAGTCAAAAGATGATAAAAATTGCCTAACCCTCGATTTTGGAATATAGTCTGTCTGCCTAGATCTTTAAGCATGCGATCGCGAGAGTTTAAGTGCGATCTTGTAGAGAAAAATAATTACTGGCCTAAAATGTGCTATGCGATCGCGTAAGGACCGATGCGATAGCATAGAAGGAAAATATTCACTAACCAAAAATGTGCTATGCGATCGCGTAAGGACTGATGCGATCGCATAGAAGGAAATTATTTACTGACCAAAAAATGTGTTATGCGATCGCGTGTGGAATGATTCGATCGCGTAGAGGAAGATAGTTACTAGCCGAAAAATGTGTTATGCGATTGCGTAAGAACCGATACGATCGCATAGAAGGAAAATATTAACTGACCAAAAATGTGCTATGCGATCGCGTAAGGATTGATGCGATCACATAGAAGGAAATTATTTACTGACCAAAAAATGTGATATGTGATCGCGTGTGTAATGATGCGATCGCGTAGAGGAAAATAGTTACTGGCCAAAAAATGTGCTATGTAATTGCGTAAGGACCAATGCGATCACATGGAAGGAAAATATTCACTGACCAAAAATGTGCTATGCGATCACGTAAGGGCTGATGCAATCGCATAGAAGGAAATTATTTATTGACCAAAAAATGTGATATGCGATCGCATATGAAATGATGCGATCGCGAAGAGTAAAAATTGGGCGAATCAAAAAACACTATGCGATCGCGTCTATGCCTATGTGATAGCAAGAAGAAAAACCATAAGACAGGATCAACAGTGAAGAATAGAAGAAAATTGACTCGAAGTCTATCCGAAACACACCCGAGGCCCCGTCCAAACACACAAACAAGTCATATAACCTAACACGGACTCACTCGAGGTTTCAAATCACATAAAACAAAATCAAAACGACGAATCAAACCAAAGATCAAACTTATAAATTTTCAAATCTTCAAATATCAAAACTCGTGCCAAAACCTATCAATTTAACCCGGAATGAGGCCAGATTTTGCAGACAAGTCATAAATGAGCCAACTGACCAACAGCCACTCCCGAAATTCTATTCCGAGCCCGATATCAAAATTTTACCTATCGGCCGAAATCGCCGAAGTTCTAACTTTCGTCGAATTACCTCAAATTACTCTACATACCTCCAAAACCAATTCCGGACGCGCGCCTAAGTTACAAAGCTGTTGACATCACCCAAAACTCATTCCAAGGCGGTTTACACAAAATTCAAACCTCTATTCTCCTAATTCGACACCGGATTATCCGGTAACTGAATCCAACCATGCACGCAAGTCGTTATACATAATGTGAAGTTGTTCAAGACCTTACGCCACCGAACGGAGCTTAACTTCTCAAAACAATTGGTTGGGTCGTTACAATATCATAAAGGTAGACTATAATAAAAGTTATTCTTTGTTGGGTATATATATATACACATATATAGTTCGTACGAGTAAATTGTACAAGTATGAATAAGTATTTTGGCTATATTGTAACTATTGTATACAGTAGCAGTATACAATACATTACACACATTTAAAGTACACTTTTTCATAATAATTATTATGTTACGAAGTATATGTGATATAAGATGCATTGTATAAAAAAGTTCGGTGGCAATCTAAGTTTAGAAGATGCGTTTGTTTCTCACTGAAAAGATAATATAATTACTCGAAGAACACCTATCTGAATAAAAAGATCTTAAATTAGCTAAAACAAAAAGCTTTATACGTATCAAGTATACTATATCAAGTATATATCATTAACATACAATTATTAAAAGGATTTACCAAATATGATTTTTAGATAATATTTTTTAAGCAAAGGATTGTTATTGGTGGTCTTATAATATCTACACTTAACTTTCATCGAAAAAAGTAGAATGAAGAAGAATTTTTTTAATAAAACAATACTTTTTTTAAATATTTTTAGTAAAAGATTCTTCATATTATCGAAACAACTGTGTATGCGTCTTAGATCTGATGGTGAGATATTTTCGTAGCTTCATTTCTATTTTGAAAGCAATGTTATTATTGTATGAGGATTTTACACCGAATACAATATTTTTATAACTAATTTAAAAGAATTACAACTACTTTCATAAAATTACATAAAATACAATTTTGTTACAACTTCTTAACTTTTTATTATATTGTATACAACTTTTCATATCCTTTAAATATCCCCATTAAAACAACAACAACCCAGTATAATCTCACAAGTGGGATTTGGGGAGGGTAATATGTACGCAGACCTTACCCTACCCTAGGGTAGAGAGGTTGTTTCCAATAGATCCTCGGCATCCTTCCCTCCAAGAACTCCCCACCTTGCTCTTGGGGTGACTCGAACTCACAACCTCTTAGTTGGAAGTGGAGGGGCATTACCATCAGAGCAACCCTCCTTGTCTAAATATCCCCATTAAAGCCATTAAAATAGGAAACTTAACTCATTTAAAGAATTAACCTATTTCAAACTTACCAAACTCTCTCTCGTCAATATATATTATCTTGCCATATTGTCACGGCCCAAAACCTAACATGTTGTGATGGCGCATATAGTTGGTACTAGGCAAGCCGACTTTCCCCGAAATATTACAGTAATCCAATATAAAGGTAGTTTAAAACTTTTCCTTATCAGTAATTTTCATAAAAACAAAAGTTGAACTCAAAATAGAATAAAAAAGATGGAAAACTAGCCCCAAACAACAGGGTGTCACCAAGTCATGAGCATCTAGATAACCAATTAATACAACCAGTGCCTAAGTAGAAATATATGACATAAAAGAAATATATAAGGAGAGACAAGGTCCTGCGGACGCCGGCAACTACCTCGTAGTCTCTGATACTCGCTCGCGCCCGAACTCAACGATCTCCGTGATTAAACACACCTGGATCTGCACATGAAGTGCAGGGTGTAACATATGTACAACCAACTCAGCTAGTAACAGAAACAAATAAGGAACTGAGAAGCAGTGACGAGCTATACAGTACAGTTCATTTTGATAATTTTCAAAATCTAAGAATAGACAATAGTAAATACCGATAACATGAGTCAAATCAGTTACATATTTACCAAGTTCCAGTAAACCAAATATAACAAGTTTTCGGAAGTTCAAATAGTAGCATGAATCAGCTAAATGCAGCAACAAAGAAGACAGATGCAACCTCACAGGGTATTGTCACTCAAGCCCATCCACATTGGGAACACATATCCGGCCATGCATCCTAACACCATCATCACCAATAGTCATATCTCTAGCATTAGCTTGCCGAACCCTGTCCTGAAGGACGAGTAGATGGGGGTCATCATACTGGCGCTCCCTGATATTGTCATAAAGGGAAGACCTAGAGACCACACAAGCCAATACCCAATTCGGCTCCGAAATATCCAATCTCACAAGCTGGCAAAGGCCTAAACATCTAATGCAAAGGGTCTCAATGCTGCTGGAAGATACGCTAAACTCCCCGAACTCTCTGGCCGGCGACTCAAGGCATCGGCCACCACATTTGCCTTCCCGGGATGGTACAAAATAATGATATCATAGTCCTTAAGAAGCCGCAACCATCTCCGCTGACACAAATTAAGATCCTTCTACTGGAACAGATGCTGCAAACTCCGTTGATCAGTATAGATCTTACAATGAACCCCGTACAAATAGTGCCGCCAAGTCTTCAAGGAGTGAACAATAGCTGCTAACTCAAGATCGTGGACAAGATAGTTCTTCTCATGAGTATTCAAGTGGCGTGAAGCATAAGCAATCACCCTACCTGCTACATTAGAACACATCCAACACCTATCCGCGAGTCATCACAATACATGGTGTAAGCACCTGAAGCTTATTGCAGAACTAGAACTGGAGTCGTGGTCAAAGCAGTCTTGAGCTTCTGAAAATTGTCCTTGCACTCATCCGACCACCTGAACGAAGCACTCTTTTGAGTCAATTTGGTTAAGGGAGATGCAATAGATGAAAAACCCTCCACAAAACGACAGTAATAGCCCGCCAAACCAAGAAAGCTCCTAATCTTCGTGGCTGAGGACGGTCTAGGACAACTCTGCACCACCTCTATCTTCTTCAGATCCACTTGAATACCCTCACAGGACACCACGTTCCCCAAGAATGCCTCTGAAGCGAGCCAAAACTCACACTTGGAGAACTTTGCATAAAGCTTCTCCTCCCTCGATCTCTATAACACAATCCTCAAATGATGAGCATGCTCCTCCTAGCTACGAGAGTACACCAGGATGTCATCAATGAATATAATAGAATGAGTCCAAATAGGGCTGAAACACACTATTCATCAAATGCATGAACGCTGCCGGGGCATTGGTTAGCCCAAAAGTCATCACCAGCAACTCATAATGGCCATATCGGGTCTTGAAAGTTTTCTTAAGAATATCCGAATCCCGGATCTTTAGCTAGTGATACCCGGACCTCAGATCAATCTTGGAGAACACCCTCGCTCCCTGAAGCTGGTCAAATAAATCATCAATACGTGGCAAAGGATACTTGTTCTTGACTGTGACTTTGTTCAACTGCCTCTAATCAATGCACATTCTCATAGAACCATCCTTCTTCCTCACAAATAGAACTGATGCACCCCAAGGTGACATACTAAGCCGAATAAACCCTTTATCAAGGAGTTCCTGAAGCTGCTCCATCAACTCTTTCAACTCTGTTTATTCCATACGATACGGTGGAATAGAAAAGGGCTGAGTGCCCGAATCAATACCGAAGTCAATATCCCTGTCAGGCGGCATGCCCGACAGGTCTGCAAGAAATACAATCAGGAAATCACGTACCACCGAAACATAATCAATGGCAGGAGTCTCTGCACTAACATCTCTCACAAAAATCCAAATAGGATAAAAAACCCTTCTCAATCATGCGCCGAGCTTTCAAGTATGAAATCACTCTACTAGGTAAATAGTCTATAGAACCGCTCCACTCAACCCTCGGCAACCCCGACATCACCAATGTCACAGTTTTAGCGTGACAATCTAGAACAACATGACATGGAGAAAACCAATCCATACCCAATATCACATCAAAATCAACCATACTGAGCAACAAAAGGCCTACTCGGGTCTCCATACCCCCAATTGTCATCACACATGACCGATATATGCGGTCTATGATAATAATATCACCCATAGGAGTTGATACATGAACAGATGAAACAAGAGACTCATAGGGCATATCTATAAAATGAGCGAGATATGAGGAAACATATGAATAAGTGGAACCAGGGTCAAGTAACACAGAGGCATCTCTGTGAAAAACTGAGACAATACATGTAATCACAACATCTGAAGCAATGCCATCTAGTCTGGAAGGGAGGGCATAGAAAGGGGCCTGGCCACCCCCTGGTCTGCCTCTCCCTCTCGGGTGACCCCAAGCCAACTGAGCTCCACCCATAGTTGGCTGAGCTCTACCCTTAGCTGGCTGGGCGGGTGGTAGAGCAACTGGTGCTGGTGCCATCGACCAAGTACTCCGCTGTGGAGCTCCACTCAATAGCCTAGGGAAATCTCTCATAATGTGACAAAAATCTCCGCACTCGAAACAACCCCTCCTTTGACGGAACTGCTGCTCATGATGCCCAGAGGAATTGCCCGTGGATACTTGAGCTGACGAGGTACAGTGAGAACTCTGTGCTGGTAGTGCACTAAATGATGACTGGCCCTGCTGATGACTATGGGAACCATGTCCAGATGATGCACAATGGTGAATTGGGTGAGCTGTTTGAGCACGTCTTAAAGGACGACCTCTACCGTGTTGGAACTGACCCCTAGAAGGAGCAGTACTGAATCCACCCTGTCCACGAGGCCTCTTGGCTTCCCTCTTAACCCTCTCCTGACTGCTAACCATCTCAATCTGACAAGCAATATCGGCAACCTCATCAAGAGTAGCACCAGACAATCTCTCTCTGGTCATAAGCAATCGCGGCTGAAATATGAGGCCATCTATAAACCTCCTGATCATCTCCTTGTCTGTGGGAACCAACCAGATAGCATGAAGGGCCAACTTTGAGAATTGCATCTCATACTCCGTCATAGATATATCACCTTGACGAAGCTGCTCAAACTGTCTGCGCAGCTCCTTTCTGCGGGACTGAGGCACGAACTTCTCCAGAAAGATAATGGAGAACTGCTTCCAAGTAAGGGTGTTGCGCCGATCGGCCTACGCCTCTCGTAAGCCTCCCACCGCCTGAATGTAGCCCCAGAAATTTGAAATACGAGACCCCACAAGTCTCACCTGATGTATAGAGTATCCACTAACACTTGTCCAATAAATCATGTGCATCCTCTCCCTCTACACCACTGAAAGGTGGAGGCTGGAGTCTCCCAAACCTCTCCAAACTACGTTGATCATCCTCAGGCATATCAGGAACCAATAGTCCTGTGCAGCTGCAATCGGCTGGGCTGGTGGTGCCCCCGATGTCTGGAGTCCCTGTACAACCTGCTCTGGTGTGGGGGCGGCGGGATTGTGAGTGCCTCCCTCATCTTGAGAAGTGGATGCGGCCGTCGAAGTAGAGATCGCTTGAACAAGGCTTGTACACACGGTCATAATTTTAGATAAGGCCTCATAAAGGCCATGAATCACGATGGGAACATGTGGTGCCTGAGTTGGTCTCGCTGGAGCATCCATAACTGGGACCTCGTCCTGATCTGGGGAAACTGGTGGATCTGAGGTACTTCCCCAGGCGTTGTGCGGGCTGCACCTCTGCCCCCACCCTGGCCTCTATCGGGGCTTCGGCCTCTCGCGTCCTTGGCTGGTGGCTGGCCCTCCCGCTCGGTAGTACGAGTCCTCACCATCTGTGAGAGAATGAAACAACAAATGTTTAGTTACCAGAATTAACAGATTCACACGACAAGAATTCAAGAATGTGAAGTTTTCCTAAGGGTTCTGCAGCCTCTCGAAGATAAGTACAAACGTTTCTCTACCAATCCGCAAGACTCTACTAAACCCGCTCATGACTCGTGAGACCTATGTAACCTAGGCTCTAATACCAACTTGTCACGACCCAAACCTACCATGTCGTGATGGCGCCTATCGATTGTACTAGGCAAGCCGACTTTACCTGAAATATTTTAGTAATTCAATATAAAGGTAGTTTAAAACTTTTCCTTATCAGTAATTTTCATAAAAACCAAAGTTGAACTCAAACTAGAATAAACAATGCGGAACAACTAGCCCCAAACATCGGGGTGTCGCAAAGTCATGAGCATCTAGATAACCAACTACTACAACTAGTGTCTAAGTATCAATACAAGACAAAAAGAAATATAGAAGGAGTGACAAGGTCCCGCGGAGGCCGACAGCTACCTCGTAGTGTCCGGTACTCGATCGCGCCCGAACTCAACGATATCAATGATCAAACACACCTAGATCTGCATATGAAGTGCAGGGTATGGCATGAGTTCAACCAACTCAGCAAGTAACAGAAATAAATAAGGAACTGAGAAGCAGTGACGAGCTATATACATTATAGTTCATTATGATAATTTTCAAAATCTAAGAATAGATAAGAGTAAATATAGGTAACATGAGTCAAATCGGTTACATATTTATCAAGTTCAAGTAAAACTAAATATAACAAGTTTCCCGAAGTTCAAACAGTAGCATGAATAAGCTAAATGCAACAACAAAAAAGAGTGATGCAACCTCACAGGGTACTGTCACTCAAGCCCTCAATAGCTCAACACTCAGCTCTTAGCCCTCAATACACACGCTCATTAGGTACCTGCGTTCACTGGGGGTGTATAGACTCCGTAGGGGCTCCTACAACCCAGGCACTATAATCTGCACGGGCAACTCACGTGCCGCACAGACAACTCACGTGCTATAATATCATATCAAGGTCCGCACGGACAACTCACGTGCTACCATATCATATCAGAATCCGCACGGACAACTCACGTGCTAAGGTACAATGCCTCATAGACAGGCCCTCAGCCTCTGTCACGGCCTGAAATTCCCACCATCGCGACTATGATGGTGCCAATCATTCACTTGATAGGCAAGCCAACATTAGAGATTCAATAAGCAAAATCTTTAAACCTGACAACGATTTAATATTAATTTAAACCATAACAGGTTAATAGCAGAGCAGAAATTCACAACAAACCAAAATATTTATACATAACTACCCATGATGTAACAAGCCTCGAGCTCAGAAACAAGCCTCGAGCTCAGCTCGGACCGACACCAGAATCTGCACAGAAAGTGCAGAGTGTAGTATCAGTACAACCTATCCCATGTATTGGTAAGTATCGAGCCTAACCTCAGCGAAGTAGTGGCGAGGCTAGGACAAGACACCCACAAACAACTTGTGCAGTATAATTATACATATAACAATGATAGTAATAAAAGAAATAAGGCAGGAAATACTGGGAAGGGGACATGCTGAGGGGATCACAATATAAGGAATAAAAAATAGTGATAAAAATTGGATAAAACAATATGCCTTAAACAGATAAAACAAGTAAAGATGGTAAAGAAAACTACACGGCATCACCCTTCCTGCTTTTACTCTCAATCTCACCACATGAAACAATAGAACGACACGACATCACCCTTCGTGCATAAACTCCCTCGTAATATGGCACGACATCATCCTTCGTGTATTATCACTCACAAAACATGGCACAGAATCACCCTTCTTGATAGAATCCAAGGAAGCTCAAATCTATTCAAGGACAAGAATGAAGCTTTAGAATCTCAAAGATGGCCTTTAACAAGATGTCAAGCTAAAGTGTTGCCAAACAAGGTCATTAGACATCAAGTGCAAGTAAAGAAATTGTTAATTAAGATGAAAGAGATCAAGGATAAAGGATATTAATTGGCTAGATATTACAATTGTTTTATGGCCCAAATTTTTGTCCAAGAAGAGGAAGATTGGATCCCAAGAGACATGCTTTGAAGAAAGTCCCAGTATGTCAACTTTTGAACCAATTTGGCACCTAAAATGTGTCCAAACTTACAGCCCATGAAGTCCTACATAAATACAAGTTTTCATAGCATAAAAAGGACTTACTTTATGTCCAATAAGGGTACAGTAGCCGTGCTAGATATTGACCGCAAGTTTGTGCTAAATTGCTTGCAAATTTCCTTCAAGATTTTTAAGATTCTATCCAAGATTGTTTTGAGACTTATTTCCATATATTATGGGGCTATATTTATTGCTTTCCTAGTTAGTTAAGGTTATGTTTTCCTTTTACTAAGATTTTTGGAATTACTTTCCAAGATTGACTTGGTTTTTGCTTCCTAGTATTTTTCTTTTCCTAAGGTAGTTAGACTTGTTGTCCAAAGTAGTTTAGGACTTTATTTACTTATTTTTAGGTATAATTTAGTGACCCCTCTCTATATAAAGGGTTGTATTCTTTGTTTTTAGACTTAGATTATTATAGACAATATCAACAAAAATTGTGAGATTTTTCTTGCACTCTTGTGGGTGGCTACTCTTGGATTTATTCTTCAACCTTCAAGACTCAACTTAAGGTGGTAAGATTAAATTCTTTCGAAATCTTAGATCACTTCTAGGTATTCAAGAAAGGTGATAAGCTTAGGCTTATTGTTGTTCTTGTTGTTCTTGTTTTTCTAAATGGTCGGGTTTCACAATCTATTTCTTGTTTTTAAGTCTCTCCCAAAGGTGATTAGTTCTTTGTTAACTAGTTGTTGTTGTTAGGATTCAACTTCAAGAATAGACTTCTTGAATTCAAGAAACTCTTTCTTGAATTCAATCTATCTTTAATTTTCCGTCTTTTGTTTTTCTTTTAGCTTCCGCATGTTTCTTGATTTTCTTTAAAGGTTCTTGGACCCCTATCGTGTTGTTATCAAGTGGTATCATAGCATAGGCTAATCAAGATTTCAATCTTGATAATCTTTGGAGGTTCTCGAGGGAAAAATAACCAAAAAAAACAAATAAAAAACGAAAATCAGCCCAAAAAGTGTTATTGCTCATTATTATTTTTAGAATTCAAGTATTTTTTGGTTTCCAAGTCAAGAAAGGAAAAAAGAAGAGGGGATCCTTGTTCTTGAAGATTAATGTAACTTCTTTCCTTATTATTGTGGGTTTTGAGTTTCCTAAATTCTTTCTACTAACCAATTCCTATTCTTCCTAGGTTTGGTCCTCCACTTTCCTTTTCTTTTTCTAACTCCTTATTCTTATCACTGTGGGTTGTGACTTGTTAGTTTTATTAATAAATCTAAAGATAAACGACTAAGAGTTACTTTGAGTGGAAAAAGGCAAGAGAGGTGAGAATATTAGAAGAAAAAAGCCAAATTTGAGAGATACATAATTCTTCTAATCTTTCTTCAAGATGTTTCAAACAAGTAGTTATAGTGAAAGGAGATGAGCTATGACTCAAAACTTGAACAGTCGAACTTACAATATACCGAATGGAAGGAAGACAATGGTAAAGTTGTTTTTCAAACAAGAGCTAAAGTGATGTCTGCGATTTGTGCCCTTAGAATTGACAAAGAGTTTGGATATAACTCTATTAGCACTTATATGGTTGAGAAATTGAACTTGCCTTGTGTTGAGCATATTTAACCCTACATGTTGAGAGGAGCAAAGGTAGATAAAAGAGTGTTATTACTATTCTCTATTGGAAGGTATGAAGATGCAATCTGGTGTGATGTGATTCCAATGAATAACTATCATATTTTTTTTTGGAAAGCCATGGTATGTCTATAGAAGAGATTCATATAACATGGAAAAAAATAGATACTCTTTTGAAGTTAACGGGAAGAAACTCATTCTTGGGCCTTTGACTCCCTCACAAATTTGTGAAGACGAAAAGACTGTTAAAGAGAATATGAAAAAATATGAGAGAGAAAAGAATGAGAGGAGTAAGGGAGTGCATGTTGACATCCCAAGAGAGGAAAAATGAGAGGTTGTGTTGAGTGAAGAGAGTGGGATGTCAAGGGTGGAAAATAGTAAGCTTGAGATGAAAGAAAAGAGAGAAGGCCATGAGATAGAAAAAAGCCATGAAGTAGAGAAACAAGAGGGTTTGAGTGAAGAAAAAGAAGAAAACTTTGGTGAGAGAGAAGAGGATAAGGGTGAGGAGAAAGTTAGTCTTGTGATAAAAGCAAACGAGAGTGTATGAAAGAAAAATATTTCTTTACTTTCTAACCCACTAAATCTTTCTTGTTTTAGTTCTTATGATTTTGTGCAGCCAAGTGTTGAAAGACCTTTTGAAAGAGGAGGTAAGACGCAAGAGATGGTGGCAAAGGATCCAATTGGATTCCAACATGAATTTTGTGAAATCAATTCTTGTGAGATGGTGGAAGATAAAAGCTTGGTTAATTTCTTTGTCGTTGAACCTTTTGACTATTTTGATCCTTATTTACATGTTTACAATATGGAGTTCCCTAAAAGCATTGCTAAGTTAGAGCCATTGCATAAAAGAATAAAATTTGATGTTGTTTTATTAGTAAATAAGTCCAAGTATGGTATGTATAATTGGTTTATTCACATTCTTGGCCTTTCTAGAACACCTAAGGTATTTTTGGAGGTAATGAACTATACTCTTATTTCTTATGTTGGTGACTTAATGGATAATGATATTTTGATGCATATTAAGTCATTAACTGTAATATCTAAGTTCAAGTGCAAGAGTAATTTTCTTACTTTTGAAATTGAGTATGACATAGATGATTATGCATTCCAACTTGGTGGAAAGAGGCATAAAATTTATGAGAAGAGGCTTGCTAATGAGTTAAATATTTGTTCTTCTCTTATTCAAATGCCTAATGAGTTTTCATATGATAAATTGCTAGAATGTGAGTTTTGTTGTGTGATAGGAAGTCATTCTTCTAGTCATGTTGATTGTGAGCGTGTAAAATAATTTGATACTAGTGAAGAGGCTATGCATGATTATTTTGACGTTAGTGATAAAATACTCTTTCAAGAGCTTATCTATGACTCTTTCTGTGACAGTTTGAGCAATTGTTTAGAATCTTTTGACGTTGAGTATATTATTGATGAAAGTTATAATCATGAGTTTGAATGTATTGAAACTTTTATTTTGGTAATTATGGGTTCTTCTAACCTTCTTGTGAATTTACGTGCTTCTTTGAATATCTTACATGTAGAAGAGTCCATGAGATTTGTAATTTATAATTGGTTATATGTCTTATTTGATACATGTGGTAGAAATACTTGTTTTAAATGGATGCATGATCAATATTTTGTAATTTCATTGTCATGCACATGTTTGGACTACCTTATTAACAAGATCGCATTGCAAATTTCATGATATAGTGCATATGAGAGAATTTTTTATGGGACAAATCTAAGTAGGCATAAATTTTATTAGGATGATGATGTCAATATGATTTATAAAGGAATATTTATACCTATTAGGCTTAATTGGGTTAAGTGGACACATGGTCACTATCTTGTTTTATTCTTACCATTTTTTCATATTAGTGGATGCCATTTACTAGTGCTTGTCTTCGTTTTCTTGCAAGATAGAAATTCGAGGACAAATATTCTTCAAGAAGAGGGGACTGATAGCATCCTAGGAAGCTCAAATCTATTCAAGGACAAGAATGAAGCTTTGGAATCTCAAAGAGGGCCTTTAACAAGATGTCAAGCTAAAGTGTTGCCAAACAAGGTCATTAGACATCAAGTGCAAGTAAAGAAATTGTTAATTGGGATGAAAGAGCTCAAGGATAAAGGATATTAATTGGCTAGATATTAAAATTGTTTTATGGCCAAATTTTATGTCAAAGAAGAGGAAGATTGGATCCCAAGAGACATGCTTTGAAGAAAGTCCTAATAAGTCAACTTTTGAACCAATTTGGCACAAAATATGTGTCCAAACTTGCAGCCCATGAAGTCCTACATAAAACCACGTTTTCATAGCATAAAAAGGACTTACTTTATGTCCAAGAAGGGTATAATAGCCATGCTAGATATTGACTGCAAGTTTGTGCCAAGTTGCTTGCAAATTTCCTTCAAGATTCTATCCAATATTGGTTTGGGACTTATTTCCATATATTATGGGGCTATATTTATTGCTTTCCTAGTTAGTTAAGGTTATGTTTTCCTTTTACTAAGATTTTTGGAATTACTTTCCAAGAATGACTTGGTTTTTGTTTCCTAGTATTTTCCTTTTCCTAAGGTAGTTGGACTTGGTGTCCAATGTATTTTAGGACTTTATTTACTTGTTTTTAGGTATATTTTCGCGACACCTCTCTATATAAAGGGGTGTATTCTTTGTTTTTAAACTTATATTATTAGAGACAATATCAATAAAAATTGTGAGATTTTTCTTGCACTCTTGTGCGTGACTACTCTTGGATTTATTCTTCAACCTTCAAGACTCAACTTAAGGTGGTGAGATTAAATTCTTTAGAAATCTTAGATCACTTCTAGGTATTTAATAAATGTGATAAGTTTAGGCTTATTGTTGTTCTTGTTATTTTAAAGAGTCCTGTTCCACAATCTATTTCTTGTTTTTAAGCCGCTACCAAAGGTGATTAGTTCTTTGTTAGCTAATTGTTGTTGTTAGGATTCAACTTCAAGAATAGACTTCTTGAATTCAAGAAACTCTTTCTTTAATTTAATCTATCTATAATTTTCCGTCTTTTTTGTTTCTTTATTTTTGTTTTAGCTTCCACGTGTTTCTTGATTTACTTTAGTAGTTCTTGAACCCCTATCGTGTTGTTATCACTTCGTGCATTGACACTCACTCACAAATATTTGCATGACATCACCCTTTGTGCTTTACACTCTTCCTCACCAAAACAAAGAACAATAACAACAGAGAGATATAAATATCAGAAATCAGTCTTACTACAACATTTAATGCCACAATACCAGCCTCAACTTTGAGCCAATACTCAAGAAATACCAAATTTCTGTAAAACGTGATAAAAACTACTCAACATAACGAATGGATAAGCTAAGCATGAACAATACGGTTAATAAGTACAATAGTTATAGAAATAAGGCTCACTCGCATGCTATGACTCGAAAACAACCCATAGGTGCTCGTCACCTCACCTATACATTAAACTCAACAACCAAACACATAGCAAATAGTCAAATAACACCTAATCCCTCAAGCCAAAGTTAGGCACAACACTTACCTCGTTCCGACGGCCAAATTCAAAGCTCAATCACCGCTTTTCCTCTAGATTCCACCTCCAAACCACCCATACCTAGTCATAATTAAATTAATAACATTAATTATTGCTAAAGAAATCATTTCCAATACACAAATGTAGTTCTCCCAATCTTTCCCCCAAAAAGTCAAAAATCGACCCCGACCCCGCTTGGTCAAAACTCGAGGTTCGGACCAAAACCCATTCACCCTCGAGCCCGAATATGTAATTAATTTCGTAATCTGACCCCAAAATCGAGTAATAAATCCCCAATTTGCAAAAAAAAACCCCAATTCTTCCAAAATTCCTCATTTCTACCATGAACACCCTAAATTTTAGGTTGAAATTTCATGAAATACAATGGGTAATTTAAGGAAAATGGTTTGGAATCACTTACCAACACTTTGGGAAAGAAATTATCCTTTGAAAATCGTCTCTAGGTCTTCAAGTTTTGAAATTTTGAAAAAATGGCCAAATCCCATTTTTAGTCATGTTATTAAATCACTTGGTAGGCCTTCTTCGCGTTCGCGAAGGGCCTGCCGCGTTCGCGAAGGGTAGAGGCCCAGAAGGCCTACGTGTTCGTGAGCCTTGGCTCGCGTTCGCTTGGAACAACCTACAGATCCCAACCCACCTTCATTTACTCTACGCATTCACGTGATGCCGGTCGCGTTCGCGAAGAGCAGACCCCCCAGTGCTCCGCGTTCGCGACCATGGCCTCGCATTCGCGTTGAACATACCATCTTACACTAGCTTACCATCCCCATCCCAGCTTACACTACACGTTCGCGAGAGTAGCTTCGCGAACCGGAAGAAGAAAATAAGAAACACTAACTGCAGCAAAACCAGATTTTTCCCAAGTTCAATACATCCCGTAGCCTATATGAAACTCACCCGAGCCCTCAGGGCTCCAAACAGAACATGCACACAAGTCTAAAAACATCATACGGACTTGCTCGTGCGGTCAAATCGCAAAAATAACACCTAGAACTACGAATTTAGCACCAAATCACATGAAATTCCAAAAAACACTTTAAAATTCCTATTTTCACAAACGGACGTTTGAATCACGTCAAATCGATTCTGTTTTCCCCAAATTTCACGAATAAGGTATGAATATTATGTTGGCCTCTACCGGGCTCCGGAACCAAAATACGGGCCCAATACCAACAAGATCAAACGTTAACCAAATTCTTAAAACTATTTGATTTTCAGTCTTTCAAATTTTAACAAAAGATCATATCTCGAGCTAGGGGCCTTCAGAATTCAGTTCCGGGCATACACCCAAGCCCCATATTTCACTACGGAGCCACCGGGACTGTCAAAATATGGGTTCGGGTCCGTTTACCCAAAACGTTGACTAAAGTCAATTGTAATCAACTTTTTAAGGAAAAATTATTATTTTCATCATAAAAGCTTTTCGGAAACACGCGCGGACCATGCATGCAAATCGAGGAGGGTAAGAATGGGGATATCTACTATGCATGTCCGACTCGGACTCCTAAGTAGCTGCCTTAACAGGCTGACCTCTCCATTGCACTCGAACTGAAGGATAACTCTTTGACCTCAACTGACAAACCTGTCGATCTAAATAGCCACCGGCTCCTTCTCATAAGTCAAATCCTTGTCCAACTGGGCAGAGCTGAAATCTAATACGTGGGACGGGTCACCATGATACTTCCAGAGTATGGACACATGGAATACTGGGTGAACTTCTAATAACCCCGGAGGCAATGAAGTCTATAAGCCACTCTCCCACTCTATCAAGAATTTCAAAAGGCCCGATATATCTAGGGCTCAACTTGCCCTTCTTCCAAAACCTCATGACACCTTTCATGTGTGACACCAGTAGAAACACTCTCTCCCCGACCATGAATACCACATCACAAACTCTACGGTCAGCCAGTCAAGTAGTGACGAAGTCAGGTTAAGGCTCTACTGGATGTTTATAGAAAAAACAATTAAAATCTAAACAAGGAGATATAATAAGCTAAGGCAAAACAGTAGAAGCAGTAAGCTGAAAGAAATAGTAAATGGGAGCCCTCGGCTCAACACATCATAAATCACAGTAGCAAATATACAATGCAGTATAGGGGGAAAGCTCCCGGAATCTAGTCCGTAGTCCCAATTTAAATATGAAATGCAATGAATAACGGATACAGTTTATTTAAACAGCTCAGGAAGAAATCACAGGCAAATACATATTAAACTACCTAAACATGGTACGAATGGTAACAAATAAGGGTAACTAAAGTACCACAGGTAGACATGCTCATTCCTAAGCTACTCTATACAGTTAGTACAAGAAACAATGAAATATGGATGAATGATTTACGTCATGAAAGGAAAAAGTGGAGTTTTAGCAGCAATAGCCCGAGTACGCACTCGTCACCTCACGTACACGGTGCCCATATAACAAAACAGTATCAAAACAACCTAAGGGAAGTCCCCAACACAGAGTTAGGCAAGCCACTTACCTCGACTACGCTACTCAACTCAAAATCACGCTCTTGCCATGAGTGTCCGGCTCCGAATGACCCAAATCTAATCAATTCGATTGCATATTGTAAATATCACTTTCAGGAATCAAAATAGCTAATAAGTTCGAAGCTAATACGTCGAATTAGGAAATTTGCCCAAAATATCCCCCTGGCCCACGTCTCGGAATCGGGTAAAAATTATATATTCCGGACTCTAATTCAATCACGAGTCTAACCATATAAGAATTTCTCAAATCGGATGTCAAAATCCCAATCAAAACTCAAAAATTCGGTCTAGAAAGTTCATGCCATTTCCCCCATTTAAATATGCTATACAATACAGGGGGAAAGCTCCCGAAATCTACTCCATAGTCCCAATTTAAATATGAAATGCAATGAATAACAGATACAGTTTATTTAAATAGTTCAGGAAGAAATCACAGGAAAATACGGATAAAACTACCTAAACATGGTACGAATGGTAACATAGAGGGGTAACTCAAGTACGACAGGTAGACATGCTCATTCCTAAGCTACTCTATACAGTTAGTACAGGAAACAGTGAAATAGGGATGAATGATTTACGTCATGAAAGGAAAAAGTGGAGTTTTAGCAGCAATAGCCCGTGTACGCACTCGTCACCTCATGTACACGGCACCCATATAACAGAACAATATCAAAACAACCTAAGGGGAGTCCCCAACACAGAGTAAGGCAAGCCACATACCCCGACTGTGCTACTCAACTCAAAACCACGCTCTTGCCACGAGTGTCCGGCTCCGAATGGCCCAAATCTAATCAATTCGATTTCATAATGTAAATATCACTTTCTGAATCAAAATAGCTAATAAGTTCGAAGCTAATACGCTAAATTAGGAAATTTTCCCAAAAAGTCCCCCGGACCCACGTCTCGGAATCGGGTAAAAATTATATATTCGACTCTCATTCACTCACGAGTCTAACCATATAAGAATTTATCAAATCGGATGTCGAAATCCCAATCAAAACTCAATAATTCAGTCTAGGAAGTTCATTCCATTTTCTACCAAAAGTTTCGAAATTAAAGGCTAGAGTTAAGATTGTAATCATGAAAATTGATCTAAGTTGGATAGAAATCACTTACCTAAGTTTCCCAGGTGCAAAAGACTCCAAAAATTGCACTTCCCGAGCTCTCAAATACAAAAATGTGAAAAATAGCTCAAACCCTCGGATTTGGGTTTTTAACAGACTGCCCAGTGATTTGCCTTATGCGATCGCGTACATTGAGTCGCGATCGCGGAGAGTAACGACTGGGATTTAAGCTATGATATCGCAGAACCACACTCGCGATCGCGAACCCTATTGACCCAGACTTATGCGATCGCGTATATACTCACGCGACCGCGTAGAGTAATGTTCAAACCCCTGTTACCTAATCCTTATACGCGAACGCGGAGGTAGCCATGTGAACGCGATGACCATTTTTCCCAAACACTGTGATCGCGGACCTCCTTAGTGCGATCGCAAATAAAAGAAATATTGCCCTCCTACTAGTGCTACGCGATCGCCGATATGTTCACGCGATCGCAGAGAAGGAAATCTGTTGTTGCAAAAAACCCGAAAACCAGCAAAGGTTAAGGCCAAAATTTGCCCGGTTGAGCACCCGAAACACACCCGAGGCTCCCGGGACCCCATCCAACCCTATCAACCAACCCTAATACGTCATTCAAACTTTGTCGAGCCTTAAAAACACATCTCATAACATCAAAATCATCAATTATTCATGGATTCAAGCCTAAGAACTTATGAAATTTCCAAAAGCAATATCTGATGCCGAAACACGTAAAAACTCATCCGAACGACCTCAAATTTTGCACACAGGTCACAAATGACACTACGGACCTGCTGTCAATTCCGGAAATCCGTTCCGAGCCCGATATCAAAATTTCACCTATCGGCCGAAATTGCCAAAATTCTAACTTACGCCAATTCAAGCCTAAATCTATCACAGACCTCAAAAATATATTTCGAACATGCTCCTAACCCCGAAATCACCCAACCGAGCTAACGGAGTCTACGAAATTTCATTCCGCGCCTGTCTTCACACAGTTCTAACTACGACCCGATTTCTAAAGTTAAATTTAACATTTATGGACTATGTGTCCAAAATCATTCTGAATTTCATCACTCAACGTTCCGACAAGTTTCAAAAGCATAAATAGACATGGGAGAAGCAGTTATTAAGGGATCGGGGCGTTAACTCTCGAAATGACCGACCGGGTCGTTACATTCTTCCCTTCTTAAGAAAATTATTCGTCCTCGTACGGTTATAGAAACATACTGAAGCTGTGAAGAGATGAGGGTACTGACTCCGCATATCTTGCTTGGCCTCCCAAGTCGCCTCCTTGACCGGATTACCCCTCCACTGAACTTTGACAGAGGCAATATTCATCGACCTGAGCTTTCTGACTTGCCTGTCCAATATAGCTACAGGCTCCTCAACATATGATAGATCCTTGTCCAAATGGACTGAGCTAAAATCCAAAACATGAGTCGGATCACCGTGATACTTCCAGAGCATGGAGACGTGGAATACCGGATGAACTCCTGCTAGGTTGGGAGGCAAGGAAAACTTATAAGCAACCTCCCAACCCGCTGCAATACCTCAAAAAGGCCAATGAACCTCAGACTCAGCTTACCCTTCTTCCCGAACCTCATGACGCCCTTCATAGACGATACTCGAAGCAAAACCAGATCACCAGCCATAAATGCCAAATCACGAACCTTCCGGTCCGCATAACTCTTCTGCCTGGACTGAGCTGTGCGAAGTCTCTCCTAAATCACCTTCACCTTGTCCAGGGTATCCTGAACCAATTCTGTACCCAAAAATCGGGCCTCGCCCGGCTCAAACCATCCCACTGGAGACCTGCACCGCCTACCATACAAAGCCTCATACGGCGCCATCTGAATGCTGGACTAGTAGCTGTTATTATAAGCAAACTCTGCAAGTGGCAAGTATCGGTCCCATGACCCTCCAAAATCAATCACACAGGCACAGAGAAGATCCTCGAGAATCTGAATCGTGCGCTCGAACTGCTCGTCCGTCTAAGGGTGAAAGGTTGTACTCAATTCCACCCTGGTTCCTAACTCCTGCTGAACGGCTCTCTAGAACCGTGAAGTGAACTATGTACCTCTGTCTGAGATGATAGATACTAGAATACCGTGGAGGCAAACAATCTCCCTGATATAAATCTCATCCAACCTCTCGGATGAATATGTAGTCAACATCGGAATGAAATGGGCTGATTTGGGCATCCGATCCATAATCACCTAAATAGCATCATACTTCCTCAAAGTCCGAGGAACTCCAACCACAAAGTCCATGGTGATCCGCTTCCATAATCTGCTGAAGTAACCCTCCCAATCTCTGATGCTCACATTTGACCTGCTGACAATTGAGACACTTCGCTACAAACTCCACTATATCTTTTTTCATCCTTCGCCACCAATAGTACTTCCTCAGATCTAGGTACATCTTCGTGGTACCCGGGTGGATGGAATACCGCGAACTATGGGCCTCTTCAAGAATCAACTCCTGAAGCCCATCTACATTGGGCACACAGATACGTCCCTGCATCCTCATCATGCCATCATCACCTATGATCACATCCCTGGCATCACCCCGCCAAACTCTATCCTGAAGAGCCAGAAGGTTGGGATCATCATACTGGCGCTCCCGAATGCGGTCATAAAGAGAAGAACGAGCAACCACACAAGAAAATACCCGTCAAGGCTCAGAAAGATTCAATCTCACGAACTGGCTGGAAAATGACTGAACATCCAAAGCTAAGGGCCTCTCAGATGCATGAACGTATGCCAAACTACCCAAGCTCTCCGCCCGGCGACTCAAGCATCGGCCACCATATTGGCCTTCCCCGGGTGGTATAATATAGTGATGTCATAATCCTTGAGTAACTCTAACCACATAAAATGGCGCAAATTGAGGTCCTTCTGCCTGAATATGTGCTGTAAACTCCGGTGATCAGTGAAGATCTCACAGGGAACACCGTACATATAATGACACCATATCTTCAGGGCGTGAACAATAGATGCCAACTCGAGATCATGAACTGGATAGTTCTTCTCATGCACCTTCAACTGTATGGACGCGTAGGCAATCACCCTACCGTCATGCATCAACACCACCCCAAGGCCAATCCTCGAAGCATCACAATAGACTGTATAAGACCCCGAACCTGTGGGCAATACCAACACTGGAGTTGTAGCCAGGGTTGTCTTAAGCTTCTGAAAGCTCTCCTCGCACTCCTCAGTCCATATGAAAGGGGCACCCTTCTGGGTCAGTCTTGTCATAGGCGCTGCAATGGATGAAAATCCCTCTACAAAACGGCGATAGTACCCAGCCAAAACGAGGAAACTGCGGATCTCAGTAGCTGAAGATGGTCTAGGACAACTCTTCGCTGCCTCCACCTTCTTCGGGTCCACCTTGATCCCATCACAAGACACCACATGGCCTAGGAATGCCACAGAATAAAGCCAAAATACACACTTGGAAAATTTGGCATACAACTTCTTCTCCTTCAAAGTCTGAAGCACAGTCCTCAAATGCTGCTCATGGTCCTCCAGGGACTGAGAATATACCAAAATGTCATCAATGAACACGATGATGAAAGTATCAAGATAAGGCCGAAATACATTGTGCATCAGGTGCATAAAGGATGTTGGGGCATTGGTCAACCCAAATGACATAACAAGGAACTCATAGTGGCTATATCGGGTCCTGAAGGCAGTCTTCGGGATGTCTGGCTCCCGAATCATCAACTGATGATAGCCCGAATGTTGGTCAATCTTGGAGAACACCCTATCACCCTGTAAGTGGTCAAATAGATCATCAATGCGAGGAAATGGTTACATGTTCTTCACTGTCACCTTATTCAGTTGCCGGTAGTCAATACACATACTCATCGAGCCATCCTTTTTCTTCACAAATAATACCGGAGCACCCCACGGTGATGCACTGGTCCTGATGAAACCTTTATCAAGCAACTCCTACAACTGCTCCTTCAACTCAGGAGGAGCCATGCGATAGGGAGGAATGGAAATGGGCTGGGTGCCCGGCAATAAATCAATGCCGAAATCAATATCTTTGTCGGGGGCATACCCGGAAGATCAGCTGGAAATACATCAGGATAGTCCCGCACAATCGAAACTGACTCAACTGTTGGGGTCTCAGCAGTAACATCTCTCACATAAGCCAAATATGCATCACACCCCTTCTTAACCATCCGCTGATCCTTAAGAAAAGAAATGACTCTGCGGGGAGTATACTCTAAATAACCTCTCCACTCTAACCTTGGCAAACCTGGCATAGCCAGCGTCACGGTCTTGGCGTGACAATCAAGAATAGCATAGTGGGGCGACAACCAGTCCATGCCCAATATAACATCGAAATCTACCATACTGAGTAGTAACAGATTAATGCTGGTCTCAAAACCACTGATAACAATCAAACACGACCGATATATGCAGTCCACAATAAGAGAATCTCCCACGGGAGTAGAAACATATATGAGGGAACTCAGAGAGTTCCGAGATATCCCCAGAGGTGAAGCAAAATAAGAAGATACATATGAGTAGGTAGAACCCGGATCAAATAATACGGATGCGTCCCTATGACAAACGAGGACAATACCTGTGATGACCGAATCTGAAGCAACGGCCTCTGAACGGGCTGGAAGAGCATAGTACCTGGCCTGGACTCCCCCTCTAGGGCGACCTCGACCTCCCCGACCTCCACTTCGAGCTGTCTAAGAAGGTGAGGTAGCAGTTGCGGCTGGAAGAATAGCTAAAGGACCGGTGGAGCACGTGGGGCCTGATAAGAGTGAGATAGTGCACCCCTCCTAGATCTGAGGCAATCTCTGATCACGTGGCGAGGGTCACCACACTCAAAACAACCCCTCGAAGGACGTGGTGGCTGGTGCTTACCCTGAACTGTCCTGCTAGACTGGTCGGTGATAGCACCTCGAATAGGAGGCACATAAGATACTGGCGGCGCATAGTAAGGCTGTTGAGGTCTAGGAGGAGCTGAAATACCACTGGCTGCTGGAAGAGCTGAATGAACGGGGTGGCTCACAAAACCCCTACCATAGCGTGCTGCTGGTGCACGAACTCCTGAAAAATGACCAGTCTCTCAAGACCTCTTGGCCTCTCTCTCCTCCCTGTCCCGGGATAACATACTCTCAATCCTACGGGCAATACTCACAGCCTGCTGATAGGTGATATCTGTCTCCAGCTCTCTGGCCATACTGGTCCGGATATTGGGGTGGAGTCCCTCAATGAAGCGTCAAACCCTCTCTCTGACAGTGACAACCAAAGCTAGTGCATGACGAGCCAAGTCACTAAAACAGACTCCATACTCTGACACAGTCATGGTACCCTGGCGTAACTGCTCAAACTCTGCACACCAAGCATCCCTGAGGCTCTGAGGGACAAACTCAAGTAAGAACATCTCGGAGAACTGATCCCAAGTAAGTGAGGCTGCCTCGTTCGGACTACTCAGCTCAAAAGCACGCCACCACTGATAAGCTGCTCCCCTCAGCTGGAAGGTAGTAAAAGAAACCCCACTCGTCTCCACAATACCCATAGTGTGGAGAATGTGATGACACTCCTCAAGAAAACCTAGAGCGTCATCTGAAGCTAGTCTGCCGAAATCAGGTGGGTGGTACTTCTTGTACCTCTCAAGTCGGAGCTGCTCTGCCTCCGAAGTAGCGACCCTGGTATCATGCTGAACTGGAGCCGCTCGGGGCATAGGAATATGCTCTGGAACCTGTCCAATATGGACCCTCTACTCAGTAGTACGGGCTGCGAGAGTCTGTGCTCCACCCTCGACCTGGGATGTAGCTTGAGCTATCGGGAGTAGTCCCGCCTGATACAGAGTACTGAAAGCACTCAAGAACTGAGCCAAAGTCTCCTGGAGGGCTGGAGTAATAGTAGGGACCTCCTGTGCTCCTCTAATTGTAGCTGCCGGGGGCTCCTCTGTCGATGCTCTCGCCGGTGCTCGGGCTGCAGCGTGTGCTCGTCCTCTACCCCTTCCCCCGCCTCTGGCGGCTCTGACTGGGGGCTCGGGTGCCTGGTCATCAGTACGTCCGGTACGGGTACGCATCATCTGTAAGAAAGAATAGAATAGAGTTTAAGAATTTTGATGACAGTAACTAGCACGATAAGGAATTCCAAAGAATATGATTGTTCTTAACAGTTACATAGCCTCTCGAAGATAGATACAGATGTCTCCGCACCGATCCGCGAGACTCTAATAAACCGGCTTGTGATTTATGACTCCTATGAACCTAGACGCTCTGATACCAACTTATCACGACCCGAATTATCCTCCGAAGGGGCTCGTGACGGCAGCTAGTCTCTACGACTAGGTAAACCTAAAACTTGCAGAGAAATAAAAGCAATATAATAATTTAAATAGAAAAGAAGAAGAAACATATAACTCAGCCACTCGACATATACAACTTCACTTCCCAAAACCCGGAATGTCACTACAGTCACAAACTTTGTACTAAATGTAGCTCTATACAATGAAATACTGGAAAAAAAAATACATAAGTCAACTAATCCTATACTACAGTAGAAGGGGACTCGTGAGATTTTGCGGACGCGACAGAATTACCTCGCGGTCTCCTGGAAGCTGCTAGCAATACTCCTAGCCACGATACTGGGTGCTGGTACCTGGATCTGCACATGGAAAACATGTGCAGGAAAGGGCATGAGTACTCCACAATTGGTACCCAGTAAGTGGAGTACTCATGCCCTTTCCTGCACATGGAAAACATGTGCAGGAAAGGGCATGAGTACTCCACAATTGGTACCCAGTAAGTGGCAAGCCTAACCCTAGTCAAGTAGTGATGAGGTCAGGTTAACGCTCTACTGGATTTTTATAGTAAAAACAGTTAAAATCTAAACAAGGAGATATAATAAGCTAAGGCAAAACAGTAGAAGCGGTAAGCTGAAAGAAATAGTAAATGGGAGCCCTCGGCTCGACACAACATATATCACAAGAGCAAATATGCAATGCAGTACAAGGGGAAAGCTCCCGGAATCTAATTCGTAGTCTTAATTTAAATATGAAATGCAATGAATAACGGATACAGTTTATTTAAGCAGCTCAGGAAGAAATCACAGGCAAATACGGATAATACTGCCTAAACATGGTATGAATGGTAACAAATAGGGGTAACTCAAGTACGACAGGTGGACATGCTCATTCCTAAGCTACTCTATACAGTTAGTACATGAAACAGTGAAATAGGGATGATTGATTTACGTCATGAAAGGAAAAAGTGGAGTTTTAGCAGCAATAGCCCGTGTATGCACTCGTCACCTCACGTACACGACGCCCATAGAACAAAACAGTATCAAAACAACCTAAGGGAAGTCCCCAACACAGAGTTAGGCAAGCCACTTACCTCGACTGCGCTACTCAACTCAAAATCACACTCTTGCCACGAAAGTCCGGCTGCGAACGACCCAAATCTAATAAATTCGATTGCATAATGTAAGTATCACTTTCATGAATCAAAATAGCTAATAAGTTCGAAGCTAAAACGCGAAATTAGGAAATTTGCCCAAAACGTCCCTCAGGCCAACATCTCGGAATCGGGTAAAAATTATATATTCCAGACTCTCATTTACTCACGAGTCTAACCATATAAGAATTTCTTAAATCGGATGTCGAAATCCCAATCAAAACTCAATAATTCGGTCTAGGAAGTTCATCCCATTGTTCCCCATTTTCTACAAAAATTTTCGAAATTAAAGGCTAGAGTTAAGGTTGTAATCATGGAAATTGATCTAAGTTCGATAGAAATCACTTACCCAAGTTGCCCAGGTGCAAAAGTCTCCAAAAATCGCACTTCCCGAGCTCTCAAATACAAAAATGTGAAATATAGCTCAAACCCTCAAATTTGGGGTTTTAAAAGACTGCCCCGTGATTTGCCTTATGCGATCGCGTACATTGAGTCCCGATCGCGGAGAGTAACGAACTCACGCCTGGGATTTAAGCTATGCGCTCGCAGAACCACACTCGCGATCGCGAACCCTAGTGACCCATACCTATGCGATCGCGTATATACTCACGCGACCGCATAGAGTAATGTTCAAACCCTTGTTGCCTAATCCTTCTACGCGAACGTGGAGGAAGCCATGCGAACGCGAGGACCATTTTTCCCAAACACTTTGATCGGCGGACCTCCTTGGTGCGATCGCGGATAACAGAAATGCTTCCCACCTACTAGTGCTACGTGATCGCCGATATGTTCATGCGATTGCAGAGAAGGAAATCTGTTGTTGCAGAAAACAAGCATAGGATTAAGGCCAAAATTTTCCCGAATGAGCACCCGAAACACACCCGAGGCTCCCAGGACCCCATCCAAACCTACCAACCAACCCTAATACCTCATTCAAACTTTATCGAGCCTTAAAAATACATCTCATAACATCAAAATCATCAATTATACATGGATTCAAGCCTAAGAACTTATGAAATTTCCAAAATCAATATCTGATGTTGAAACACGTCAAAACTCATCCGAACGACCTCAATTTTTTCACACAGGTCACAAATGACACTACGGACCTGCTGTCACTTCTGTAAATCCGTTCCGAGCCCGGTATCAAAATTTCACATATCGGCCGAAATCGCCGAAATTCTAACTTTCGCCAATTCAAGCCTAAATCTACCACAGGCCTCGATAATACATTTCGAACACGCTCGAAACCCCGACATCACCCAACGGAGATAACGGAGTTAACGAAATTTCATTCCGGACCCGTCTTCACACAATTCTAACTATGGCCCGATTTCTAAATTTAAATTTCACATTTATGGACTATGTGTCCAAAATCAGTCTGAATTTCATCACTCAACGTTCCGACAAGTTTCAAAAGCATAAATAGACATGGGAGAAGCAATTATTAGGGGATCAGGGCGTTAACTCTCGAAACAACCGACCGGGTCGTTACATAAAGGAACTTACCCAGTGATTTGATATGAAAATCTTCTCTCCAAATCGTCCACTCTCGGACCTAGGGTTCAAAATATAATAAAATGAAGTTAAGTCCCGAAAGTGAGAATCTTAATACCAGCCTCATATGTCGCATTTAACATCAGAATTGCAAATGCGATAAAGGTATTGCAAATGTGAAGGCTGGCCAGCTCTGTTTAGGTCGCAAATGCGACACAAGTCTCGCAAGTGCGAGCTCTGAGTTGTTCGCAAAAGCAACAAATGATATCGCAAATGCGGAGCTGCAATTGCAAATGCGATGAATTGGTTCGCAAATGCGAACTCCCCTACCCCAGCCCATCTGAGCAAATGCGGTCATCACAAATGCGATGAAATCCTCGCAAATGCGAGAACAGAAACACCAGCACAACTGAACCTTCTTTCAAACACTCCGAAACGCGTTCAAAACTCATCCGAGCCCTCGGGGCTCTAAATGAAAGACTCTCACAAGTATAAAAGCATAACACAAACTTGCTTGCGCGATCGGAACATAAAGATTACCTCTAGAACCACGAATTGGATGCCTAAACGCATGAAAATCACCATGAACTTCAAGAACTTCTAGAATTGCAACCAAGTGTCCGAACCACATCAAATCAACTCCAAAACGACACCAAATTTTTAGGCAAGTTCCGATTGACGAAACAGACCTATTCCAAATTCCAAAACCATAATCCGGACCCGATAGCCTTAAAGTCAAACCATGGTCAAACTTAGGAAGATTATAAAACTTTTAAATTGCCAACTTCCGCCAAATGATGTCGAAACCTTTTCGAAATATCCAAATGAAATTCCAGGCATACGCTCAAGTCCAAAATAACTATCCGGACCTACTGGAACTATCGAAACTCCGATCAGAAGTCAAATACTCATAAGCCAAACCCTGGGTCAATTCCTTCAACTTCGGACTTCTAAAATGAGAGTCACTCTTAATATTCTTTCTGACCCTCTCAAACACCCAAACTGATGATGCACGCTAGTCATAATACGTTGTATGAAGCTACTCGTGACCTCAAACTGCCAAACCGGATGCAATTGCTCAAAACGACCAGTCGGGTCGTTATATCCTCCCCACTTAAGCATATGTTTGTCCTCGAACGTGCTTGAAGTCATTCCAAAGCCATCAAACCACTACATGAGCTTGCCATACATACACCCAGGGGTGATTCCCCATCACCCAAACATATGTAGGACTGACAACACAATTTAACTGAAGATCTCACTTCATCTTTCGTCCAAAACCTTACGACAAAACCCAAATCTCGACATGAAATTCATCATAGGACTCGATCTCGCATCATCACGCTGTCCAAACCTGATCAAGCTGAACCGAGCTACAAGTTAAACCCAGAGCACAATCACATGATGTTCCACACAACTCAAATGCTCGTAGTAATATCTTCTAATCATCATAGCTGTCCAATAACACTCTGGATTCCGGTATTATGTTTCACATTGAATAAAAGATTGTTACGGACTTCCACGACGTTGACCATGACACAAGAAACATGCAGAAACTCACAACCACCCATGAAGTCAATAAGCCAAGAAGCTCTCTCGTCCCTCAAGAGCCATTGCCCAAATCTGAGCAGAAATATCATCATCATTCCAACCACTCCTCACCCTAGTACGATAGTGCAAACCTCAGGTCTAAGAACCTCTTCTCAGCCAATACCAGCAGCCCACCTAACAACTCATCACGGGACCACACAGATTCTCACCTAAAAGAGTCCGTACACCCAACAAGAAATAACTCAGGCATGAAGAAAAATAGAAGGAAAGTAAGGTACGACGATTATCTAACAAGTGCAACATATATAATGACAAAGTATAGTTTCATCAACTTATCCCACAGAGGGAAAATAAAGAACAATATAAAACATCCGCTACGGCGTGCAACCTGCTTCCAAAGACTCATCAAGCCAAAGTGCTCGATTTCACTGATCACATGAATACTGATGTCAAGCACAGTAGAGTGCACAAGTACAACTGTGGGAAAATGAATAGAAATAATAAAACATGGAAGAAAGCAAGTACAACTAAGGTGCAGTGAGCACATCAACATCACGAGGGCTATCTTGCCCACATCGCCATAAAGCCTGAAAAGAATTACAACATGCGTGGAGAATAATCATACAAACCCACGACCCATCACAGCATAAGAGAGTAGCACATAACATAGGCCAAGGGCACAAATAATATCCATTTTTTCTGGTAACATAACCGTGATATCAAGCTCACAAGTGTACCCAATCCTGATCCGATATAAAATACACATTCTCGTTGAGCTTTCAAACAACCCCCAACAAAATCCTGATTCTTCCCAATTAGGTGAATATCCTTCCAACATTCCATAGAAACCTATCGATAATATATGCTATCAGTTATCCCTTTCTAAATATTTTCTCACAATCCGCAAACAAGAAATAGCTCGCATATGGGAACGCCTAGCCCCAAGCCCTCGGGAATACCAAAATTTCCATACCTGAACTCAACTACGCAACTCGAATGACTGATACATCACTCACATCCCATCATATTACTGAAGCACCCATGTAAATTTTTCATCCATGCTACGAAATCTGAACCTCAAAAGCCTCAAAACCCCGTAATCACCATACCACTAGCCAAGCATCTGCAACCCATAACACAAGGTGCCTTCCTAAAATGCACACCCTTCACATAATGTCCAATAATGCCAACATTCTATTAACTTCTTATATCCATCCAGGAGAAAACCATAATGTACAACATATTCCTTATGCCCATAGCAGACAACCGACTCAAGTCGTGGCCAACACCATCGAGAACTATCCGAGATCCACTTGCACATAGCTAAGCCATCAAGATCGGATCTCCCAAACTCAACCGAGTTACACAAATTGTCCAACCCAAAAGTATTTCCACAGATGCCGGTAAAGAATTCCCATTTCAAGCGGACCAATTATTTCCATTTTTATGCTGACCCAACACCATAGAGCTGACTTATTTCTTCGAATACTCCTCGTTCTTCCTATGGTATAACACTTCTCCCTGTCGATACACAATGATCCCAACCAAAGCCCAATGCAGAAAATCCTAGCACGAACCACGTAGCCCAGAAGCTCATAAACCTATGTATTTTCTCTGAAGCACCCCGTAATGCCGCAACCAAGATGCTCACGCTGAATAGAGCTCTTGTGAATCTGAAGTTGTTTCTACGACTCACCTTGAATACTGAAATGCATATCCATTAATGACATTTAAATAATGCAAGCCCCAACATCATCCCAAGAAATATCTCATATCTTAATCATATTCAAATTTCGGGGAACCTCCCAATACCATAATATATACACATCTCGACCCAAACTAATGTAACACTTGACTCTACAATTTGAATGCCGCTAGTGGACTCCTCCACTTGGCGCGAAGCCATAGAAAACAACATCTGACGATCCGCAAAACTAACCTTCACAGCTTGCACACCACCAATCACAAAGTACTCATATTCATCTACTAAGTGCGCGTCCATTCTCGTGACAGTCAAACTCGCTCCTTCTAGTGCCTTGAATGATAAAATGTATCTTCTGCTAACTAGAAGTCTCATGCGAACAAAATAGTCTCCAATACCACCACCTACCCCCAAATCAACATCCATGTCGTGACCCTACCACGATCGTGATCACTCATCAACCAATTAAACCTTCCCAAGCTCGCACTAATCAACCAAATGCAAGAACCCGCTGCACCCCCAATGTGAAAAACTGAAAAGTCTCTTAATACCTCTGCATTGTTAGTCTAGACAACATGTTGAGACAATGTTTGAGCATCTCTGGCTCCCTTGTAGTGCATCCACCGCATCACGAATAGTTGGCGCATAGCTGATATCGAGTGCGCAATATGATACAAAAGTGCATGCAAAAAGGGGACATAAGATATATGCTTCGAGCTGAATCAATGTCGCACGATAAGGAATGAAAGAGGTGAAACTTCTTAATAGTTTATGTAGCCTCTCGAAGATAAGTACATTTGTCTCTGTACCGATTCGCAACACTCTACTAGACCTGCTTGTGACTCGTAGACTATGAACCTAGATCTCTGATACCAACTTGTCACGACCAAAATTCCCCTTCGTTGGGTATCGTGATGGCACCTAGTCTTAAGGATTAGGTAAGCCTAACATATATTGAATAACGGTAATTAAATAACGTTTAACAACTTTTAGAAATTGAATTCTGTATAAACTTACAATTCCCAAAATCGGTAGTACAGGTCATAAGCCTTTCTAGGAGTAGTTATACATAATAAATACATCACTTTTTCAGAAATAAATGAAACAATGGAAATAAACACAACAGAAAGTAACTTCAAAGCCTGTGAACGTCCAGCAAGTACACCTTGAAGTCTCCAGCCACACCGAGCGTAAGTATCAAAACCGACCCGATCCGAAGACCCTATTCTACAAAAAATGATGTACAAAAGTGTAGTATGAGTACACCACGGTGGTACTCAGTAAGTATTAAGCTTAACCTCGATAGAGTAGTGACGAGGCCAGGTCGGGACACTACCGAATATATAAAACCTGTGATATGACTCAAGTCTAACAAGAAAAGACTATCCAAGTAATACCGATAGCAGAAGGATATCACGTTGCAAACGGTAGTAACAATAAGAACAAAACACAAATGGCAGCAAAAATCGACCAAGTAATTAATCAACAACATAGTTGGGGTCCGGATGAAGCATAAATGAATTCAAGTAAAGAAAGCAACGTTAACTAAACCAATCAAACCATTGCTAATAAACCATTTCAACAATCCCAACCCTCGTAATCTCCTAACATAATCATAACTTCCAAACCTTTAACACACATGGCACCTGGTGCCCACACATTTCCATTTTACTTTGCACGGCATATACCACGTGCTACTCAGTACATCATATTTGTGTCTCATGCTAATTAAGGTGTTCAAGATATTCCATTCATATACCGTAAGGTAATAATACAGTTTCTAGACCAAGTAAAGAAATCGGTGAGAAAGATGAGTTTATTTTAGAAACCATTTGAGTTAAGAAAATAACATTTCCAAATAAAATACGACATCGGATAAGCTATTGAATTTAATGTAGAGTTTATTAAGTTAAAAACATAATAACAATTCCTTTGTAAGTAAAATAAAATCCCAGGCATGTTGAAAAGATTAAGTTGAGAAAGCAGTTGAAGTAAGATATGACAACTAGTAGAAAATGGTAAGTATCGAAATAAACGACGGGTTCTAACTTAAAGTCACACAAGGTAATATGATATTAGTTCTTTTATTTTAAAATACTATCTTATTAACGACTCAGCAGGGCAGGAGGTAATGACTCAACATAGTAAATTCACTTTGAAATCGGTAATTTGCATAAATAAATACATAACTCAAGTGTCTTATCAATATCCAGCTATAACCAATCCTTAAGTGAATTGTAAAACTACCGAATAACTTACACAGTCAAAGAAAAATACATAAAACACATAAACTGATGTGGTGCCATCTCAATCCCACCAGACAACACAAAATCTTCCCTTATTCCTACGTAACAATAACAATAACAGTAGATAACATATATATGTTCCGTCGCGCAACCCGGTCCCACCATATATCAATATCAATATGATAATTCACCCTTATTACACCATATCAATCCACCCTTATTCCTCATGATTTGGCGTGCAACCCGATCCCATCGTATAATAGTAATTCACCCTTATTACACCATATCAATCCACCCTTATTCCTCATGATTTGGCGTGCAACCCGATCCCATCGTATAATAGTAATTCACCCTTATTCCTCCTTAAAATATATATCACCCTTATTCCTCATGTTGCAGCGTGAAACTCGACCCCACCGTATAATAGCAATTCACCCTTATTCCTCCTCAATATAATATCACCCTTGTTCCTCCTGTTGCGACGTGCAACCCGATCCCACCATATAATAATATAAATCAATCAACAATAATTCAACAACTCAATTACAAAAAATTCTACAACAAAAAGTATGAGTACGCGGCAACAAGGGAACCATGTAACAACTAAAGGAATACGACAGCCTTTACAAGGAAATAAGACATGTAAGGCACGTGATAACTACATAGGTACTCATAACATCTAGGACTCGTAACAGATAAGCATGTAATCATAGAATAACTCAATAGTTAAGAGGTAACAAGATAATAATGAAGGCCATGACAACAACCAAGGCATATAGAGGCCAAATAACAACTAAGAGACAAATAAGGACTAACAACATCATATAGAGCATGTGAGAGTAGTCTAACAAAGAGATACCATATTTTATGGCAATTTACTCAAAAGCATGGAAAGAGACTAGGCAATCTAACCGATCAATACCACATATAAATTGTGTACCCACTCGTCACCTTGCGTACACGGCGTTCAAATATCAAGATAGCACAATTGACTCAATTCCTAAGGGGTGATTTTCCCCACACAAAGTTAGACAAGATACTTACCTCAATTCAGCCAATGCAATACTAAATTTAGCTTTTCCTTTACCAATTCACCAACACTCGGCTCAATCTAGCCAAAAATGACTTAAATACATTAAATAATTCAATAGAAATGTTACGACCCAAATTCCCAACCTTAGTGATCGTGATGGCGCCTAACACCACACTTGCTAGGCAAGCCAATGTTAGAAGTCGATTAACTAATTTTTCTTAATTAATTACTTCAACATAAATAATCTAATTTAAATGAACTTAATTAAATTAATTCCCAAAAACCATAGAATAAAATAATAACAATGACCAATTAAATGAAACAAACCACGAACTAATTATAATAACAACTCTAAGACTACCCCAGCGTCTAGTGTCACAATCCACACACAACTAAAGAATACTACAAATAATGGCTGAAAGAAATAGTGTAACTATTCTGAATGATATAAAAAAGTGCATGGAGATATAGGGGAAAACTCTCGGATATCTGCGAACGCCGGCAGATGTACCTCATGTCTCCAAACAAAATCAGGTGGTCGTCCTAGGATCCTCTACTGCTGAATGGTACCTCAACCTGTGCAAAAAGAGCACAGAGTGTAGTATCAGTACAATCGACCTCATGTACTGAGTAAGTGCCAAGACTAACCTCGGCGAAGTAGTGACGAGGCTAAGTCGGGCTTCAACAATATGATTGATAATAACAATAAATAATAAGCAAGAAAGAAATCTAAACAAATAGATAAATAAGTGTTGCAACCAAATAAATAAAATAACTCAGCTATAACCAATTCTCAAACCTCTCCGGAGTTCCAAACTTTAACTCCAAATAAAAATAGTACTAAAATATTTAAAGAGTAGTAAAATATACATTTTAGCTTTTCAAAACTTTGATTCTCTTTTTCTTGAAAAATCAGTAAAATATAAATTTAAATATCCTCCTTTATCACTCCTTGTTGCGGCGTGCAACCCGCTCCCACATGTCCTCCCTTATTGCTCCTCCCTAAAATATCTCCCTTATTACTCCTGTTGCGGCGTGCAACCCGCTCCCACCAGACATATCATATCAGTTTATTCGAAATTTCACAAATCAGGCCAAGCCTTTCACAATACTTTTGTTTCAACAATTATAAATAATAAACTGCATTTTTTTCTCATGACTTCATCAATAACTTCTCAACTGTGAAACCAACAAGAATATCAAAATATATATACATTTATTCCATAAAAACAATACCAAACCTCTCAGCCATATTTATATCACGAGGGAACCAGCTCAAACAACCAATACTCTTTCCAAACAGTCACAACAATAACTAACAACAATTCAACAAGGCCAAATAGTCATAGAATCAATAATGAACATGTAACAGTTAAGACAATAATCAAATAGGTGGGGAACGGGAAAGGGGATCATGCTTAGCAAACACTTTGGGTGGTGCATAGATACTCGTCACCACACCTTTACACCACGCCCATGCAATTCATATAGCAAACATGTAATGACCCGACCGGTCATTTTGCGTATTCAGACCCCGTTCCCCTAAATAAGACTTCCCGTAGCGGCTTATAGTGATTTATGACTTGTGGGGACGGGTAGTTCGGGATTCAGAAGCGTTTAGGGCTGTGTAGGAACACTTGGTTCCTTAAGGTTGGCTTTTAAGGCCAAGTTTACTTCGGTCAAAATTTTGAGTAAACGACCTCGAAATCTAGTTCCGACGGTTCCAGTAGCTTCATATGATGATTTCAGACTTGTGCGTATGTCCGAAATGAGTTTTAGATGACCCGGGAGCATTTCGACGCCAAATAGAGAAAATAGAGTTTCCTTAAGTTCATAATTTGGTTTGGAGCGTGTTTTTGTGTTATCGAGGTCCGAACGGAATTCCGAGACCGGGAATAGTTCTGTTATGTCATTTATGACTTTCTTGCAAAATTTGGTATCATTTCGAGTAGTATAGGTTGGCTCGACGCGTTTAAACCGAATTCAAGAACTTGAATTTTCTTAAGTTTGATTCTAGGGGTTTTGAGGTGTGATTTTGAGTTTTAGCGTTGATTTGGGTGTTCCAAAGGCTCGGGAAAGTCCATAATATGATTTAGGACTTGTTGGTACAATTGCACGGGGGCTCGGGTGGGCCCAGGTGCCTCCTGGACACTAAACGGGGCCAAAAACCAGCAACTTCAGCTGCTGGTGCACCAGGTCTGGTGTGACCGCAAGTGCGGTTGCCCAGATCGCAAGTGCGAGACCGCCCCTGAGGCCAAGGCCTCGCAGGTGCGGCCCCAGGGAAGATGGTCCATATCCTCAGGTGCGGACCTTTCTCTACAGAACCGGATCCGCTAGTGCGGAAATCCCTCCGCAGGTGCGATCCCCGGCCTAAGAGGTAAGTAATTTCTATTTAAATGTTGGTTTATTACATCAAATCTTAGGTAGATTAACACCCAATTAGTTCAAATCAAAGGGGTTAGAGTGGAAACCTAGGGTTGATGAACTTAAGAGAATTTCACCACTTATTTACCATGAAATCATACAAAAACTATATATTAATGATCCTTAGGTTAGGGGTGAGTGTTTTCTTCAAATATTTCCGGAATCCGAGCATGTGGGCCCAGGGGTGTGTTTTGGGATTTCTTCAAGAATGATGAATTAGCTAAACTAATAGGAGAATTTCATACTTTTGAGTGTGTATTAACGTATTTATATAACATTTGACTAGTTTCGAGTCCTTGGGTGACGAGTTGGGAGTTCCAGGCGTGTTCTTGACCCGGGAAGTAGGTTCTACGCGAGGTGAGTCTCCTTTCCAACCTTGTAAGAGAGAATTGTCCCCATAGGTAAATGTAAATGATTGAATTATCCTTATTTGTGGGGGCTACGCATGCGCAAAGTGACGAGAGTCCGTGCGTAGCTACTACTATGTTATGTCGGGTAGAATTTAGGATTCACAAGCATGCCTTTATGTGCCTTACCTGTATCTTTACACGTGTTCCTAGTTGCTTATTATCTTTGAAATTGACATGAGGATATTAGGAGGTTATGTGTAAGTTTAAATGCTTAAACCTCTGTTTTCAAGTATAATCCATGATAAATTCCTGAATTTCCTGATAATTCTGTGTATGTATACGAGCACCCGTGTCGCATGTATGATTCGTGAGCGGGGTAGCCTTATAATTATGTCAACCGCGTCGCATGACCGATTCGCGAGCGGGGTAATAGATGCATCTATGGTTCGTGCCGCTCGACCCTCGGCAGTGCACGTTTATTTTATTTTTGCGTCGCTTCGGCCGTGCGCTTCGGCATATTATGTGATATGTATTTGACTGAGAGTCTTGTTATTATTAAATAAATTACTCCATGTGTAAGGGGAACTTGAGACGTTTTTTGATAATTGCTATTTGACTCATGAGAATAAATTGCAGTTTTATATAATTGATACTTCATGCCTTAGTGATTTCCATGACTACTATTCCTGTCTAGATTTATTTAATCATGTATTTGTTATTGACCCTAGTAAGTACCACGTCTACCTCTCGTAACTACTTCTTCGAGTTTAGACGGGATACTCACTGGGTACATATTTGTTTATATGTACTCATGCTACGCTTCTGTACTTAACGTACAGGTCCTGAGGCAGGTGCATCTGGGTATCATACTGGAGCACGATCTTGAGGGTACTATCTGGCTTAGACTACACGGTGAGCTTCTCTTCCTGGCGTTCCTCAGCAGCACTGTGGAGTTTCTATTATTTTTGGATATTTCTGTCTACCCCTTCAGACAATTGTACATTTATTTTCTCTATTTTGTATATTCCACTAGTCGCCTGTGGAATTGTGACACTAGGTCTTGGCACACGTAGTTGATGTTCCTAGTATTTTGCTATACTGTATATGTTGGCAAACGATCTTTTGAGTTTCATTTAATCAAGTTGCATCACTTGATTATTTTCTTTAAATGATTTCCTAACTTAAAATTTGACAAGTACTTGAACATCCAAATAAGTAAAGAAATCTCGTTAGCAACTAGTGTTGGCTTGCCTGACTCCGGTGTTGGGCGCCATCACGACCTGAGTAGGAATTTGGGTCGTGACAAAACAAGTGGGGAGTCCTATTCCCTCAAGCCAAAGTTAGACCAAACACATACCTCACTTCCGCACTCACTGCTCAATTATAGCTTTTCCTTTTGAATTCACCTCTAACTTGCTCGAATCTAATCAAAATTAACTTAATATCATTAACTAATGCTAAAGGAACTAACTTTATTGAAAAATATACTTTTTCCTAAGTTTTCTCAAAAAAGGTGAAAACCTGACCCCGGGACCGCTTGGTCTAAACTCGGGGTTCAGACAAAATTACGTTTACCCATTCACCCACTAACCCATATATGCTATTAGTTTTGAAATCCGACCTTAATTTGATATAAAAATTCAATTTTTACAAAACTCTCTTATTCTACCCAAATCCTAGATTTTTACCATGAATATTCTTTGTTTTTTGCTTTAAAAGTGATGCAAAATAGTAAGGAATTGAAAGAACAAGATTTGGAATTGATTACCTATGAATTGGGGATGAAGATTGTTGAAGAAAACTTGTTTTTAGGGCTAGAACCTCGAAAAATTGAAGAAGAAAGGGTTCTGCCTAGTTTTTAAATGATATTTATACTACTGGGCCACCTGGTTTGTGCGTTCGCACTCAACAAATCGCGTTCGCGTAAGGCCCAGGAAATGGCCTACGCGTTCGCAGGTGAGGTGATGCGTTCCCGGAGCTTAAGCTTGTGGGCCTTCGCGTTCGCATGAGGGACAGTGCGTTCGCGTAGAGGAATTGGACTCCCCCTCCCCTAGGCCCAATTGCCTTATGCGTTCGCATACAGGGAGACACGTTCGCATAGCTTAGCCAACAGTAGCCTTCGCGATCGCACCCTTGAGGCTGCGTTCGCACAGTATAAAAAGGGACCCCCATTGTGCTTATACTATGTGTTCGCATTCATTGGGGTGCGAATGCAATGAACAAAAAGTTACACACCAGATACAGCAAAAACCAGCAGAGGTTTTAAGTCTAAAAACATTCTGTGGCCTATCCGAAACTCACCCGAGGCCTCGGGGCTCTAATCAAAAGATGCACGCAAGTCTAAAAATATCATACGGACTTGCTTGTGCGATAAAATCATGCAAATAACATTTAAATCTATGGATTAAACCTCAAAACTCATTGTTTTCAACGAAAACTATTAAAGTTCATAATTTCTCAACCGGATGTCCGAATCACATCAAACGAACTCCGTTTTTCACAAAATTTCACAGTTAATCTTTAAATATCATAACAAAGCTGTACCGGGCTCCGGAACAAAAATACGGACCCGATACAAATGATTTTTAGCATTATTACATTTCTTTAATTCATGAACATTCAACAAAACAATTTCCTTCAAAAATTGATTTCTAAGGCTTGGGACCTCGGAATTCATTTTCGGGCATACGTTCGGGTCCCATATTTTACTGCGGACCTCCCGTGATCGTCGGAACATGTATCCAGGTCCGTTTATTCAAAATGTTGACCAAAGTCAACTTTCATCAAATTTAAATTCTAAAAATAACTATTTTCACATATTTTCACATAAAAGCTTTCCGGTTTCACGCCCGGACTGTGCACGCAAATTGAGGTATTTTATTTTAGTCTTTTTATGGTTATTTTGCATGGAACGGAGTCTAATTTTATAGAATGACCCCTTGGGTCATCACAATCTCCACCTCTAAAACACACGTTCGTCCTCGAACGGACATAGAAAATTACCTGAAGTGGCGAAGAAGTGTGGGTATTTACTCTGCATGTCCGACTCGGACTCCCAAGTAGCTGCCTCAACGGGCTAGCCTCTCCATTGCACTCGAACTGATGGGAAACTCTTAGATCTCAATTGGAGAACCTGCCGGCCTAAAATAGCTACCGGCTCCTCCTCATAAGTCAAGTCTTTGTCCAATTGGACAGAGCGAAATCTAACACGTGGGACAGGTCACCATGATATTTCCGGAGCATAGACACATGGAATACCGGATGAACTGAGGATAACCGTGGAGGCAATGCAAGTCTGTAAGCTACCTCCCCCACCTTATCAAGAATCTCAAACGGCCCGATATACCTAGGGCTCAACTTGCCCTTCTTCCCAAACCTCATAACACCCTTCATGGGCAACACACGAAGCAATACCCTCTCTCCAACCATGAATGCTACATCACGAACCTTACGATTGGCGTAAGTCTTTTGCCTAGACTGAGCTGCACAATGTCTCTCATGAATAATCTTGACCTTATCTAAGGCCTCCTGAACCAAGTCGGTACCGAACAACCGAGCCTCTCCTGGCTCGAACCATCCAACTGGCGATCTGCACCGTCTACCATATAACGCCCCATAAGGAGCCATCTGAATGCTCGACTGATAACTATTATTATAAGCAAACTCCGCTAACGGCAAGAACTGATCCCATGAACCTCCAAAATCAATAACACAAGCGCGGGGCATGTCCTCCAATATCTGAATAGTACGCTCGGACAGCCCGTCAGTCTGAGGGTGAAATGTTGTACTCAACTCCACTCAGGCACCCAACTCACGCTGAACTGCCCTCCAAAAGTGCGAAGTAAACTGCGTACCCCGATCAGAAATGATAGACACGGGCACCCCATGAAGGAGAACAATCTCCCGACTATACAACTTAGCCAACCGCTCTGAAGTATAAGTACTAGCCGCAGGAATGAAGTGTGCGGACTTAGTCAGCCTGTCCACAATAACCCAAACCGCATCGAATTTCCTCTAAGTTCGTGGGAGCCCAACAACGAAGTCCATAGTGATACGCTCCCACTTCCACTCAGGAATCTCTATCTGTTGAAGCAAATCACCAGGTCTCTGATGCTCATACTTTACCTACTGACAATTTAAGCAACGAGCCACATAAGCCACAATATCCTTCTTCATCCTTCTCCACCAATAATGCTGTTTCAAATCTTGGTACATTTTTGTTGCACCTAGGTGAATAGAATACTTGGAGCTGTGAGCCTCCTCAAGGATCAATTCACGGAGGCCATCAACATTAGGCACACACAACCTACCCTGCATCCTCAAAACGCCATCATCTCTAACTGTAACCTGCTTGGCATCGCCGTGCCGGGTCGTGTCCCTAAGGACCGCTAAATGTGGGTCATCATCCTGCAGCTCTCGGATACGATCAATTAGAGAAGACCGAGCGACAGTATAAGCTAGGACATTGCTGGGAGAAATATCCAACCTCACGAACTGATTAGCCAAAGTCTTAATGTCTGAAGCCAACGGTCTAGTGCCAACTGGGATATACGCAAGACTGCCCATACTCACCGCCTTTCTACTCAATGCATCGGCCACCACATTGGCCTTCCCCAGGTGATACAATATAGTGATATCATAATCTTTTAACAACTCTAACCACCTCTGCTGCCTCAAATTTAGATCTTTCTGCTTGAATAAGTATTGGAGGCTGCGATGGTCAGTAAAAATCTCACACGGCAAGCCATAAAGATAGTTCCTCCAAATTTTCAAAGCATGTACAATAGCTGACAACTCCAAATCATTAACAGGGTAATTCTTCTCATGGACTTTCAACTGAGGAGACGCATATGCGATCACCCTGCCATCCTGCATCAATACTGCTCCAAGGCCAACTCGAGAAGCATCACAATATACCGTGAAAGAACCCGAATCTGATGGTAACATCAACACCGGTGCTGAAGTCAAGGCTGTCTTGAGCTTCTGAAAGCTCGCCTCGCACTCATCTGACCATGTAAATGGGGCACCTTTCTTAGTCAACTTAGTCATTGGGGCTGCTATAGATGAAAACCCCTCCACAAAACGATGGTAGTAACCGGCCAAACCCAAGAAACTCCTAATCTCCATGAATGTGGTGGGTCTAGGCCAGTTCTTGACTGTCTCTATCCTCTTAGGATTAACCTGAATACCCTCGGTTGATATGATATGACCCAAAAAGGCTACTGAATCAAACCAGAACTCACATTTAGAAACCTTAGCATACAACTGATTATCCCTCAAAGTCTGGAGTGCTATACGGAGATGCTGATCATGCTCTTCCCGACTGCGAGAGTATATAAGAATGTCATCAATGAACACGATCACAAAAGAGTCCAGATGTGGCTTGAAAACCCGATTCATTAAGTCCATAAAGGATGCTGGAGCATTAGTCAGCCCAAAAGACATAACCAAAAATTCATAGTGCCAATACCTTGTACGAAAGGCTGTCTTAGGGATATCGGACGCCCTAATCTTCAGCTGATGGTAGCCTGACCTCAAATCAATTTTCGAAAACACTCTAGCACCCTGAAGCTGATCAAATAGGTCATCAATCCTTGGCAACAAATATTTATTCTTGATAGTAACTTTATTCAGCTGCCTGTAGTCTATGCACATTCTCATTGACCCATCTTTCTTCTTTACAAACAAAATCGGTGCACCCTAAGGCGAGACACTGGGTCTTATGAAACCCTTATCTAGCAAATCTTGTAAATGTTCTTTTAATTCTTTCAATTCTGGTGGGGCCATCCTATATGGAGGAATGGAAATGGGCTGAGTGCAGGGAGCCACATCAATACAGAAATCAATATCCCTATCGGGCGGCATACCCGGCAGGTCTTAGGAAATACCTCATAAAACTCACGCATGATAGGAACTGACTGTATAGAAGATACCTCAACATCAGAATCACGAATATGAGCCAAATAAGCCAAACACCCTTTATCCACCATGCACCGAGCCTTGGCATATGAAATTACCTGGCTGGGAGAATGCCTACCCTTTCCATTCTAATTGATGCAACCCCGGTAAGGCTAAGGTAACCGTCTTGGCGTGACAGTATAAAAGGGCATAGTAGGGCGACAACCAATCCATGCCTAATATAATATCAAAGTCAATCATGTCTAGAAGTAAAAGATCAACACTAGTTCGAAGACCCTTAATGACTACCACGCACGAACGATATACTCGATCTACCACAATAGCATCCCCCACCGGTGTAGACACATAAACAGGAACACTCAAGGGATCACGGGGCACATTCAAATACGAGGCAAAATAGGATGAAACATACAAATAAGTAGACCTCGGATCGAACAAAACGGAAGCAGCCCTATCACAAACTGAGATGATACCTGTAATAACAACGTCGTAGGATTCTACCTCAGGCCTAGCTGGAAAAGCATATAGTCGGGGCGGAGCCCCACCAACCTGAACCACACCTCTAGGAGGACCTTCATCTCTAGCAGGCTGACCTCCACCTCTAGCTATTTGTCTTCCACCTCTTACATTCTGGCCTCTACCTCTGACTACCTGACCCTACCCCTTGCTGGCTAGAAAGGTGGTACTGCAGCTGGTGCCGGAACTATGGAACGAGAAACCTGGTACTGATGCTAACTACTCGAAAATTTAGGACAAACTCTCCGAACAAGCCCATATTCACCACACTCAAAACATCCCTCCTGATATGAGGATTCACCCTGACGAATCGGTTGACCACGATAATAACTCTGCAGAGGAGGTGCTCTAATAGGAGCTGAAGGAGCACTGTAGATTGGCTGAGCAGAAGGAGGTGCATAAGAACCACGACCCCCTGAAGTACCATGTGAAACCTGTAGTGCTGAATGGAATGGACTGGATAAATGGCCTCTGCTAAATGAAGTCCCTCCTCCAGATGAGGCACCACTGAAAACACCGAAATGGTGAGGTCTCTTGTTTGACCCCTGACCTCCCATCCTGAAGAGAAATCTCAAATCCTGTCTCCTTGGCCATCTGCAGCTTGATGGGCTGAGCAAAGCCGTCAATAAACCGTCTGACCCTTTCCCTCTCGGTGGGAAATATAAGCATAACATGCCTAGCCAGATCCACAAAACGAGTCTCATACTGAGTCACAGTCATGTTACCCTGCTGGAGTCGCTCAAACTAACGATTATTATCCTCTCAAGTAGTGACATGTAAGATCTTCTCCAAAAAGAGAGAAGAAAACCTATCCCAAGTCAGAGCTGGTGATCCCACTGGCCTAGTCAACAAATAATCGCTCCACCATTTCTTGGCGGAACCAGTCATCTGAAAAGCTGCAAAAGCGACCCCATTGGTCTCCAAAATACCCATATTACGCAACACCTCATGACAACTGTCCAGATATTCCTGAGGGTCCTCTGAAATAGCACCACTAAAATGGACAGGAAATAGCTTAATGAACCTGTCAAGTCTCCGCAAAGCATCTGATGACATGGCTGGCCCATTAGCGGGCGGCACTGCTACAACTGGCTGAATTACCCCAATGGGATTGGTCACTGGAGTCTGAACCTGAGGAGTAGTCTGAACTGGAGTGTGGGTAGTAGGAGTCGGGACCCCTCCTCCAGCCTGAGATATGGCTGCTGCACAAGAAAGGTGCATGTCTGGGCCACACTCTCCATAAGGCCCACTAAACGGACCAAAGCATCCTGAAGAACTTGGGTAGCAATAAACCCCTCGGGAACCTGAGCTGGTCCCACTAAGACAGTCTGAGTCGGAACCCCCTCATTAATCTCAATCTGGGGTTCCGCAACTGTGGCTGCTGCCTGAGCAACGGGTTGAGTCCTGCCCCTGCCTCGGCTTCTAGCGTGGCCTCGGCCTCTGCCCCTAGTAGGAGTTGCTGCTACTGGAGGTCCGGAATTCTGGTCAGCAGAAGATAAAGCACGTGTTCTCGCCATCTGCGAGAGAATAGAAGAATCCAAATCAGTATTTGAGGAACAAGAATTCACACGATAGAATAGAAATAAAAATTGAGTTGTTTCCTAACTCAATAGCCTCTGAGAGATAAGTACAGACGTCTCTGTACCGATCCTTCAGACTCTACTAAGCTTGTTCGTGGATTGTGAGACCTAAGTAAACCTAGTGCTCTGATACCAACTTGTCACGACCCAAATTCCCAACCATAGTGATCGTGATGGCGCCTAACACCACACTTGCTAGGCAAGCCAAAGTTAGAAGTCGATTAACTAATTTTCCTTAATTAATTACTTCAGCATAAATAATCTAATTTAAATGAACTTAATTAAATTAATTCCCAACAACCATAGAATAAAATAATAACAATGACCAATTAAATGAAACAAACCACGAACTAATTATAATAACAACTCTAAGACTACCCAAGCGTCTGGTGTCACAATCCACAAACAACTAAAGAATACTACAAATTATGGCTGAAAGAAATAGTGTAACTGTTCTGAATGATATAAAATAGTGCATGTAGATATAGGGGAGAACTCTCGGATATCTGCGAACGCCGGCAGATGTACCTCGTGTCTCCAAACGAAATCGGGTGGTCGTCCTAGGATCCTCTACTGCTGAATGGTACCTGAATCTGTGTAAAAAGAGCACAGAGTGTAGTATCAGTACAACCGACCGCATGTACTGAGTAAGTGCCGAGCCTAACCTCGGCAAAATAGTGACGAGGCTAAGCCGGGCTTCAACAATATGATTGATAATAACAATAAATGATAAGCAAGAAAGAAATCTAAACAAATAGAGAAATAAGTGTTGCAACCAAATAAAATAAAATAACTCAGCTATAACAAATTCTCAAATGCCTCTCCGGAGTTCCAAACTTTAACTTTAAATAAAAATAGTACTAAAATATTTAAAGAGTAGTAAAATAGACATTTTAGCTTTTCAAAACTTTGATTCTCTTTTTCTTGAAAAATCAGTAAAATATAAATGTATATATCCTCCCTTATCACTCCTTGTTGCGGCGTGCAACCCGCTCCCACCTGTCCTCCCTTATTTCTCCTCCCTAAAATATCTCCCTTATTACTCCTGTTGCAGCGTGCAACCCGATCCCATCTGTCCTCCCTTATCACTCCTTGTTGCGGCGTGAAACCTGCTCCCACCAGACATATCATATCAGTTTATTCAAAATTTCATAAATCAGGCCAAGCCTTTCACAATACTTTTGTTTCAACAATTATAAATAATAAACTGCATTTTTTTCTCATGACTTCATCAATAACCTCTCAGCCGTGAAACCAACAAGAATATCAAAATATATATATACATTTATTCCATAAAAACAATACCAAACCTCTCAGCCATATTAATACCACGAGGGAACCATCTCAAACAACCAATACTCTTTCCAAACAGTCACAACAATAAATAGTCATAGAAACAATCATGAACATGTAAGAGTTAAGACAATAATCAAATAGGTGGGGAACAGGAAAGGGGATCATGCTTTAGCACACACTTTGGGTGGTGCATAGATACTCGTCACCACACCTATACACCACGCCCATGCAATTCATATAGCAAACAAGTGGGGAGTCCTATTCCCTCAAGCCAAAGTTAGACCAAACACTTACCTCACTTTCGCAAGCCACTCACTGCTCAATTATAGCTTTTCCTTTTGAATTCACCTCTAACTTGCTCGAATCTAATAAAAATTAACTTAATATCATTAACTAATGCTAAAGGAACTAACTTTATTAAAAAATATAATTTTTCCTAAGTTTTCTCAAAAAAAGTGAAAACCCGACCCCGGGCCCGCTTGGTCTAAACTCGGGGTTCGGACAAAATTACGTTTACCCATTCACCCACTAATCCAAATATGCTATTAGTTTTGAAATCCGACCTTAATTTGATATAAGAATTCATTTTTACAAAACTCCCTAATTCTACCCAAATCCTAGATTTTTGCCATGAAAAATCTTTGTTTTTACTTTAAAAGTGATGCAAAATAGTTAGGAATTGAAAGAATAACGTTTGTTGATTACCTATGAATGGGGGATAAAGATTATTGAGGAAAAATCATTTTTAGGGCTGGAACCTCGAAAAATTGAAGAAGGAAGGGTTCTGTCCGCTATTTAAATGATATTTATACTGCTGGGCCACCTGATCTGTGTGTTCGCACTCAACAGATCGCGTTCGCGTAAGGCCCAGGTCAAATGGCCTACGCGTTCGCAGGTGAGGTGATGCGTTCGCGGAGCTTAAGCTTGTGGGCCTCCGCGTTCGCATGAGGTACAGTGTGTTCGCATAGAGGAGTTGGACTCCCCCTCCCCCAGGCCCAATTGCCTTATGCGTTCGCATATAGGGAGACACGTTCGCATAGCTTAGCCAACAGTAGCCTTCGCGATCTCACCCTTGAGGCTGCATTCACACAGTACAAAAAGGGACCCCCCACTGTGCTTAGACTATGCGTTCACATTCATTGGGGTGCGAACGCAATGAACAAAAAGTTACTCACCAGATACAACAAAAACCAGCAGAGGTTTTAAGTCTAAAAACATTCTGTGGCCTATCTGAAACTCACCCGAGCCCTCGGGGCTCTAATCAAAACATGCACGCAAGTCTAAAAACATCATACAAACTTGCTCATGCGATAAAATCATTCAAATAACATGTAAATCTATGGATTAAACCTCAAAACTCATCGTTTTCAACAAAAACTCTTAAAGTTCATAATTTCTCAATCGAATATCCGAATTACATCAAACGAACTACGTTTTTCACCAAATTGCACAGTTAACCTTTAAATATCATAACAAAGTTGTACCGGGCTTTGGAACCAAAATACGGACCCGATATCAATAATTTTTAGCATTATTTCATTTCTTTAATTCATGAACATTTCAGCAAAACAATTTCCTTCAAAATTGATTTCTAAGGCTTGGGACCTCGGAATTCATTTCCGGGCATACGCCCGAGTCTCATGTTTTACTGCGGACCTCCCGGGAACGTCGGAATACGAATCCGGGTCCGTTTACTCAAAATGTTGACCAAAATCAACTTTCATCAAATTTAAATTCTAAAAATCACTATTTTCTCGTATTTTCACATAAAAGCTTTTCGGTTTCACGCCCGGACTGCGCACGCAAATCGAGGTATTTCATTCTAGTCTTTTATGGTTATTTTGCATGGAACGAAGTCTAATTTTATAGAATGACCCCTTGGGTCATCACAAGAAAACAATTTCAATTAACAAAGCTACGATACTTATACAATTTGCAAAAGGTCTACAAAAGTCAACTCCCCGGGCCTGCACCTCGGAACCCAAATTTTTTTACAAAACCCGGATCATTCCAATACGAGTTCAACCACATAAAATTTACCAAGTTCTGATACCAATTCGTCCTTCAAATCATGATTTTACATTTTGAAAGATTTTACATATTTTCCCAAAATTTCCTTTAAACTCTCATGAATTTGATGTTAAATAATCATAAAATATAGATGGAAATTGATTAAAGGCACTTACCCAATGATTTGGTATGAAAATATTCTCCCAAAATATGATAAAATGAAGCTAAGTCTCGAAATGAGAATCTTAATACCAGCCTTAGATGTTGTATTTGCGACATCAGGATTGCAAATGCGACAAAAGTATCGCAAATGCGAAGGTTGTCCAGCTCTGTTCAGGTTGCTAATGCTACACAAGTCTCACAAAAGCGAGCTCTAAGTTATTCGCAAAAGCGACATATGATATAGTAAATGCGGAGCTGTAATCGCAAATGTGATGAAGTGGTTCGCAAATGTGAACTCCCCTGCCCCAGCCTATCATCGCAAATGCGAGAATGACCTCACAAATGCGGTCATCACAAATGCGATGAAATCCTCGCAAATGCAAGAGAAGAAACACCAGCATAGCTGAACCTTCTTTCAAACACACTGAAATGCATTCAAAACTCATCTAAGTCCTCGGGGCTCTAAACCAAACACTCTCATAAATCTAAAAACATAACACGAACTCGCTCGCGCGATATGAAAACCAAAATAACCTCTAGAACCACGAATCGGATGCCAAAACGCATGAAAATCACCATGAACTTCAAGAACTTCTAGAATTGCAGCCAATCGTCCAAACCACATCAAATCAACTCCAAACGACATCAAATTTTGCAAGAAAGTTCCAATTGATGAAACATACCTATTCTAAATTCCAAAACCACAATCCGGACTCGATATCCTTAAAGGCAAACCATCTAAACCTTTAAATTTCCAACTTCCACCAAATGATGTTGAAACCTTTTTGAAATATCCAAATAAATTCCGGGCATACGCCCAAATCCAAAATCACTATCGGGACCTACCAAAACCGGTGAAACTCTGATAAGTGGTCAAATACTCAAAAGTCTAAACTTGGGTCAATTCCTTCAACTTAGGACTTCTAAAATGAGAGTCACTCCTAAAATCCTTTCCGACCCTCTCAAAAACCTGAACTGATGATGCGCGCAAGTCATAATACATTGTGTGAAGCTACTCGTGACCTCAAACTACCAAACCGGATGCAATTTCTGTAAACAACCAGTCGGATCGTTACAGTGCCATAGATAGATATCAATATAACTTCATACATTTAAATAGTTAGAGTCTATTTCGAAAAAACTGTCACGACTTGAATTTCCTATTGTCGGGACCGTGATGGCGCCTAACGTTGAACCCGCTAGGTAAGCCAACATGAATGTTTAATTTACCTTATTCCTTTATTATTACCTAGTAACATATGAAATACAACACTAACATAAATAAAGGTACAAAATGAAGCAAGGTATATAAACTCAATTTAATGTCTTTACGAAATTTCACAAAACCAATCCTAGAATTTTGGAGTCACAAACTCACGGACTGTCTATGAATAATACATATAAAGGTCTTAATGAAATAAGAACATCTGTTTCTGAAATAACTAGAGCAGAATAAAAAAGAAGTAGAAGGGGACGCCAAGGCCTGCAGACGCCAACATGACTAACCTCGGTGTCTCCACGTGGACTGAAAGCAGCCTCCTCGCTCTAAGGTCCATAAGGTCCTGTACCGGGATCTGCACAACAAAAATGTGCAGAGTGTAGCATCAGTACAACTGACCCCATGTACTGAGTAAGTGTCGAGCCTAACATCGGCGAACTAGTGACGAGGAAAGGACACGACAACCAAATCAACTTGTGCAATTTAATAACATACGGTGGAAATAATAACAACAGGAAGTAAACAACTAGGTACAAAGAAAGGGGGACATGCTGGGGAAAGAAATATCAAATAATGGAAATAATGAAATAAGGCAACAATTCAAATATCAACTTAAACAGTAGGAAATAACAACACGGAGAAAATAATGCGCGGCATCACCCTTCGTGCTTTTACTCTCATCCTCACCAAATAGTAAATGCAAATGCACGGCATCACCCTTCGTGCTTTCACTCTCATCCTCGCAATAAATCAATAGAAACGGCACGACATCACCCTTCGTGCTTTTAATTATCATAATGTGGCACGACATCACCCTTCGTGATTTTACACTCTCATCCTCACAATAATCAATACACGGCATCACCCTTCGTGCTTTACACTCTTCCTCACCCAAACAATATCAATAACATAAGCCCGGCAAGGAAAAATCAACAATATGAACCATAATAATAAATCATATCCCGGCAAGGGAACAACAGTAGAATTATCACTATCCCGGCAAGGGACACAGCTATAACCAATCTCACTCATGTACATATCTTCACATAGAATTTCTCTACTGAAACCAATACTCAACACTATTCACTACCAAGAATTTCCACCAATATAAGGCCACAGAATTCATAATATCCGACTCACGGGCATGCTTGACACCAACGTATAGGTACTCGTCACCTCACCTATACGTTGAACATGATAAAACACATAGCAAATAGTACACAACACCTATTCCCTCAAGCTAAAGTTAGGCCAAACACTTACCTCAACTTCCACGACCAAACTAGAGCCTCAATCACCGCTTTCCCTTTTGAAATTGACTCCAAATCAATGGTATCTAGACATAATTAACTTAATGACATCAATAAATTCTAAGTAATTCAATCCCTATGCTCAAATACAGGTTTTCTAGCATTCTTTCCAAAAAGTCAAAAATTGACCCCGGGCCCGCTTGGTCAAAACACGAGGTTCGGACCAAAACTCGATCACTCATTCACCCATGATCCCAAATATGTTATTAGTTTCGGAATCCGACCCCAAAACGAGGTCTAAATTCCAATTATTCAAAAAGCCCTCACTCTACCCAAATCCCTAATTGTCTACCCTTAAGAACATAATTTAGGCCTTGAAATCTAATGGGTGTTAATGGAAATTGAAGAAAACAAGTCTAATAACACATACCTATGGTTTTGTGGTGAATTCCCTCTTCAAAAATCGCCCAAGTTTGAGTTCTAAAGAAAACGCTATGAAGAAATCCCGTTTTGTTTACTATTTTTAAAAGACTGGGCAAAATATAGCCTATGCGTTCGTGACCAGGGTTGTGCGTTTGCATAGGCTCCCCTCCCCTGCCCTTCGTGTTCCTGTCCAAAGGGGGCGTGTTCGCACAGTGTTAGCACTACCCAGCCCCCAGCCCCCTTACTATACTATGCGATCACGACTGCCAGGGTGCGTTCACGTAGAGTAAATTCCTAAGGCTCCGTGTTCGCATAGTACAAACCTACCCCCCTCCCCATTTTTGTTGTGCGTTCGCATGGTTACCATGCGTTCGCATAGAGTAAAAACTCATACACCAGATACAGCAAAGAAACACCAGATTTTCTAAGTTCAAAATACCCCAACACTTATCCGAAACTCACCCGAGCCCTGGGGGCTCCAAACCAAACATGCACACAACCTCAAAAACATCCTACGGACTTACTCGTGTGATCAAATCGCCAAAATAACATCTTAAACAACGAATTTAGCATTAAAAATCAAAGAAAAATTCCAGAACTTCCAAAGTATCAAATTTCACAACTACGGGTCCAAATCACGTCAAACGACTTCTGTTTCTTACCAAATTTTACATACATATCATAATTATCATGTTGAACCTGTTCCGTGCTCCGGAACCAAAATACGGGCCCGATACCATAAATTTCAAACATCATCAAATTTCTAAAATCTCTTATATTTTCCTAAAAACAATTTCTTTCAAAAATTCATTTCTCGGGCTTGGGACCTCAGAATTCGATTCCGGGCATACGCTCAAGTCCCATATTTTCCCACGGACCCTCCGAGACCGTCAAATCACGGGTCCTGGTCCGTTTTCCCAAAATGTTGACCGAATTCAACTTAATCTAAACGTTTTTAAGGCAAAAACTAGCATTTTCTCAGTTTTTCATGTAAAAGCTTTCTAGCTATACGACCGAGTTGCGCACGCAAAATGAGGTGAGATAATAGGAGGCTTTCAAGGCCTCGGAACACCATTTTGACATATGAAACAAGGGATGACCTTTTGGGTCATCACATTCTCCACCTCTAAAACAAACGTTCGTCCTCGAACGGACATAGAAAAGTACCTGAATCGGGGAATAGATGGGGATAACGGCTCCGCATATCAGACTCGGACTCCCAGGTAGCTACCTCGGCAGGCTAACCTCTCCACTGAACACGAACCGAAGGATAACTCTTCGATCTCAACTGGCGAACCTGCCGGTCTAATATGGCTACCGGCTCCTCCTCAAAGGTCTAATCCTTGTCCAACTGGACACTGCTAAAGTTAACACATGGGATGGATCGCCGTGATACTCCCGAAGCATAGATACATGAAACACTGGATGCAAGGCTAATAACTTCTATGGCAATGCAAGTCTTTAAGACACCTCTACAACTTTGTCAAGAATCTCAAACGGGCCAATGAATCTAGGGCTTATCTTGCCCTTCTTCCCAAACCTCATCACGCCCTTCATGGGCGACACCCGAAGCAATACCCGCTCTCCGACCATGAATGCCAAATCACGAACTCTGCAGTCGGCATAACTCTTCTGCCTGGACTGAGCTGTACGAAGTCTATCCTGAATGATCTTAACCTTATCCAAGGTATCTTGCACTAACTCCGTACCCAACAACCGAGTCTCTCCCGACTCAAACCACCCAACCGGCGACCGACACCGCCTACCATTTAATGCCTCATAGGGAAGCCATCTAAATGCTCGACTGATAGCTGTTGTTGTAGGCAAACTTAGCTAATGGCAAGAACTGGTCCCAAGAACCTCCAAAGTTAATGACAAATGCTCGAAGCATATCCTCCAAAATCTGAATAGTACGTTCGGGCTGTCCGTTCGTCTAAGGATGAAACGATATGCTCAACTCAACCCGTGTGCCTAACTCACGCTGAACTGCTCTCCAGAAATGTGAGGTAAACTGCCACAGGAATGAAATGTGCTGACTTGGTCAGCCTATCCACAATGACCCATACCGCATCGAACTTCCTCTGAGTTCGTGGGAGTCCAACTATGAAATCCATGGTGATACGCTCCCACTTCCACTCAAGAATCTCAATCTGGTGCATCAATCCATCGGGTATTTGGTGCTCGTACTTAACCTGCTGACAGTTCAAGTACCGAGCTACATATGCCATGATATCCTTCTTCATCCTCTTCCACCAATAATGCTGTTGCAAATCCTGATATATCTTTGCGATGCCTGGATGAATGGAATACTGGGAACTATGGGCCTCCTCTAATATCATATCACGAAGTCCATCAACATTAGGTACACAAATACGGCCCTGCATCCGCAAAACTCCGTCATCACCAACCGTAACCTGCTTGGCACCACCGTGTCGCACCGTATCCCTAAGGGCACACAAATGAAGGTTATCATATTGCTGATCCCGAATACAATCCAATAATGAATAACGAGCCACAATATAAGCTATAACATTGCCGGTCTCATAAACATCCAATCTCATGAACTGATTGGCTAAGGCCTGAACATCCAAAGCAAGCGGCCTCTTCTTGACTGGAATATAAGCAATATTACCCGTATTGGTTGACTTCTTACTCAACGTATCGGCCACTACATTGGCCTTCCCCAGATGATATAAGATGGTGATGTCATAGTCTTTCAGCATCTCCAACCATCTTCTCTGCCTCAAATTCAACTCTTTTTGCTTGAACAAATATTGCAAACTTTTATGATCCGTGAACACCTCACATGGCACAACATAAAGATAATGCCTCCAAATCTTCAGCGAGCGGACAATGGCTGCTAACTCAAAATCATGAACTGGATAATTCTTCTCGTGGGCCTTCAACTGACGTGAAACATATGCTATAACCTTGTCATCCTGCATCAACATTGCACCAAGTCCAACCCGAGAAGCATCACAATACACAGTATATGGCCCTGAACCTGAGGTCAAAGCCAACACCGGTGTCGTGGTCAAGGTTGTCTTGAGATTCTAAAAGCTCGCCTCGCACTCATTTCACCACCTGAACTGGGCACCCTTTTGAGTCAACCTAGTCATCGGGTCTGCAATAGATGAAAAGCCCTCCACAAACCGACGATAGTAACCTTCTAAGCCCAAGAAACTCCGAATCTCTATAGCTGATGTGGGTCTAGGCCAATCCCTGACTGCTGAAATCCTCTTGGGATCAACCTGAATACCTTCTGCTAATACAACATGGCCTAGAAATGCAACTGAACTCAACTAGAACTCACACTTGGAAAACATAGCATACAACTGATTATTCTTTAGAGTCTGGAGAACGACTCGAAGGTGCTGCTCGTGCTCCTCTCGACTGCGGGAGTAAATCAGAATATTGTCAATGAAGACAATCACGAATGAATCCAAATAAGGCCTGAACACTCGGTTCATCAAATCCATAAAAGCAACTGGGGCATTTGTCAACCCGAATGACATCTCTAAGAACTCATAATGCCCGTACCGAGTGCGAAAGGCTTTCTTAGGGACATCAGAGGCCCTAATCCTAAACTGATGGTGGCCAAATCACAAATCAATCTTCGAAAATACCTTGGTGCCCCGAAGCTGATCAAACAAATCATCAATCCTCGGCAATGAATATTTGTTCTTGATAGTAACCTTGTTCAATTGCCGGTAATCAATGCACATCCTCATCGTCATGTCCTTCTTCTTAACAAACAACACTGGCGCACCCCAAGGCGAAACACTAGGCCTAATAAAGCCTTTATCTAGCAAATCATGCAACTGTTCCTTCAACTCCTTTAGCTCTGGCGGGGCCATACGATATGGCGGAATAAAAAATGGGCTGAGTGCCCGGAGCCAAATCAATGCAAAAGTCAATATCCCTGTCGGGTGGCATACTCGAAAGGTCTGCGGGAAACAACTTTGAAAACTAATGGACAATGGGCACAGACTCCATGGAAGGAACCTCAGGACTAGAATCACGAACATAGGCCAAATAGGCCAAACACCCCTTCTTGACCATGCGTCGAGCCTTCATATATGAGATAACCCTGCTGGAAGAATGACCAGGAGTCCCCCTCCACTCCAATAGAGGTACTCCCGGCAACGCTAAGGTCACGGTCTTGGAATGACAGTCCAAAATAGCATGATAGGGCGACAACCAATCTATCCCCAAAATGACATCGAAATCAACCATATCCAGGAGTATAAGATCTACACTGGTCTCAAGACCACCAATAACCACTACACACGAACGGTAGACACGATCGACCACAATAGAATCACCCACCGGTGTAGACACATATACAGGAGTACTCAGGGAATCACGAGGCATAATCAGATAAGGAGAAAAATATGATGACACGTAGGAAAATATGGACCCCGGATCAAATAAAACCGAAGCATCCCTGCTGCAAATTGAAACCATACCTGTAATGACTGCATCGGAGGCCTCAGCCTCAAGTCTGGCTGGGATAGAATAACATCGAGGCTGGGTCGCACCAATCTGAACATCCCTGGGTCGATCTCCTGTTGGCTGGCCTCTACCTCTAATAGCCTAGCCTCAACCTCTAACTGTCTGACCTCCGCCTCTAGCACCTCGACCTCTACCCCTATCTAGTTGAGGGGGTGGTGGAGCACCTGGTGCGGGAATCATAGCACGAGAACCCTGGTGCTGAGCACCACTCGAGGCTCGGGGGAAAAATCTAGCAATGTGCCCCGGGCTACCACAAGTATAACAAGATCTCTGCTATTGAGGTTGCTGGCCCTAAAACTGTCCCTGTCGACCTGAGTAACCACTCTGAAAACTCTGGAGCGGCGGTGCACTGATAGAAGCTGGTGGTGCACTGTAGGCTAACTGATCAGAATATGGCATGTGGGAACCACGACTGCCTGGAGCACTGCGAGAAACCTGATGTGCTGACTGGAATGGTCTAGGAGGATGGACTCTACCAAAAGAATCCCTTCCCCTAGACGAGGCACCACTGAACCGGACAAAATGACGAGGCCTTTTGTCAGACCCCTGGCCACTACCCTATGATAACACCATCTTGACCCGTCTGGCCACATTGCTGCCTCCTGAAAGGAAATATCACTCCCTGTCTCTCTAGACATTTGCAGTCTAATCGGCTGAGCTAGCCCCTCAATAAATCTCCTCACCCTCTCTCGGTCGGTGGGAAGTATCATGATAGAATTTCGGGCCAAAGTGATGAACCTGGTCTCATACTGTGTAACTGTCATAGAACCCTGTTGGAGACGCTCAAACTGTCTATGGAAATCCTCTCTCTAGGTGACAAGAAGAAACTTCTCCAGGAACAAATCGAAGAACTGAGCCCAAGTCAAGAGCGGTGACCCAGCTAGTCTGGTCAAGCAATAATCCCTCCACCAAAAAGGCGAAACGTAGCAAAATTGACCCCCTTGGTCTCCACGATCCCCATGTTCTGAAAAGCCTCATAGCAACAGTCTAAGTAATCCTGGGGATCCTCTGAAGGTGCACCGTTAAAAGTAGTAGTAAACAGCTTGGTGAACCGATCCAATCTCCATAAAGCATCAACAGACATGGTTGTTCCATCACCGACCTGAGCCACAATACCTGTTTGAACTACCCCAGCTGTTTGAGGTGCTGGAGTCTGAAACTGAGAAGCCAGCTGCTCCGGAGTGCGGGTCGCGAGAGTCTGGGCTCCTCCCCCAGCCTGAGAGACGGCTGGTGCTGTAGGAAGTAAACCTGCCTGAGCCACGCTCTCCATGAGTCCCACAAGACGGACCAGAGCATCCTGGAGTACCGAGGTGGCAATGAACCCCTCGAGAATCTGAGCTGGTCCCACCGGAACTGTCTGAGCAGGAACCTCATCGGCAAACTCTACCTGAGGCTCCTCCACTAGGGCTGCTGCTCTGGGCTGAGATTTGACCCTGCCTCGGCCTCTAGTACGGCCTCGTCCTCGGCCTCGACCACTCATAGGAGCTGCAACTAGAGGATCGGGATGCTGATCGGTAGATGAAGAAACACGTGTTTTCGCCATCTGCGAGAGAATAGAATGGAAATTCAGCTAGCATTTAGAATTCAAATCGCACGACAGAGAAGAATAGATGTGAAGTTATTCCTAAAATCTACATCCTCTGGGGGATAAGTACAGACGTCTCCGTACTGATCCCTCATACACTACCAAGCTTGTCCGTGAATTGTGAGACCTAAGCAACCTAGTGCTCCGATACCAACTTGTCACGACCCGAATTTCCTACCGTCGGGACCGTGATGGCGCCTAACGTTCTGCTAGAAAAGCCAACATCAAAACCCGATTACTCATTCACCCACGAGCCCGAATATGTAATTAGTTTCGGAATCCGACCCCAAAACGAGGTCTAAATTCCAATTTTTCAAAAGGCCCTAACTCTACCCAAATCCCTAATTTTCTACCCTTAAGAACATAATTTAGGCCTAGAAATCTAATGGGTGTTAATGGAAATTGAAGAAAACAAGTCTAAGAACACATACCTATGGTTTTGTGGTGAATTCCCTCTTCAAAAATCGCCCAAGCTTGAGTTCTAAAGAAAACGTTATGAAGTTTTGAAGAAATCCCGTTTTGTTTACTATTTTTAAAAGACTGGGCAAAATATAGCCTATGCGTTCGCGACCAGGGCTGTGCGTTCGCATAGTCTCCCCTGCCCTGCCCTTCGCGTTCGTGTCCAAAGGGGCACGTTCGCACAGTGTTAGCACTACCCAGCACCCAGCCCCGTTACTATACTTTGCGATCGCGACTGCCAGGGTGCGTTCGCGCAGAGTAAATTCCTAAGGCTCCACGTTCGCATAGTACAAACCTGCCCCACTCCCCATTTGTGTTGTGCGTTCGCATGGGTTATGATGCGTTCGCATAGAGTAAAAACTTAGACACCATATATAGCAAAGAAACGCCAGATTTTCTAAGTTCAAAACACCCCGACGCCTATCCGAAACTCACTCGGGCCCTCGGGGCTCCAAACCAAACATGCACACAACCTCAAAAATATCCTACGGACTTACTCGTGCGATCAAATCACCAAACTAACATCTTAAACAATGAATTTAGCATTAAAAATCAAAGAAAAATTCCAAAACTTCCAAAGTATCAAATTTCACAACTACAGGTCCGAACCTCGTCAAACGACTTCCGTTTCTTACCAAATTGTACAGACATATCATAATTATCATATTGAACTTGTTTCGGGATCTGGAACTAAAATACGGGCCCGATATCATAAATTTCAAATATCATCAAATTTCTAAAATTTCTTATATTTTCAGAAAAATAATTGTTTTCAAAAATTTATTTCTCGGGCTTGGGAGCTCGGAATTCGATTTCGGGCATACGCTCAAGTCATATATTTTCCTACGGACCCTTCGGGACCGTCAAGTCACGGGTCCGGGTCCATTTTCCCAAAATATTGACCGAAGTCAACCTAAATCAAAGTTTATGGCAAAAACTAGCATTTTCTCCGTTTTTCATATAAAAGCTTCCCGGCTATATGCCCGGGATGCGCACGCAAAAGGAGTTAATATAAAAGGAGGCTTTCAAGGCCTCGGAACACCGTTTTGACATATGAAACAAGGGATGACCTTTTGGAGCATCACATAAACAAATGGCATAATCCATTCTTTATAAGAAATAAAAAAACTCTAAAAGATACTACATGGGACTTCACTCTTAATTATAAAAACCGTCATCAAATTATTTATTTTCATACATTACATATTCATTAACTCAAGTTATTCATTTGAATAACCTCTATCATATTCCAAACAAAAAAAAAATATAAAATTTAACTAGTATCTTTTATTAATAATTATATAACATGTAATAGTATACAATTTGAAAATTTTGGGACCTTCAATTCTAGAGGGCCTAAAGAAATTGCTTTAGTGGCTTCCCCTAGAGCCGGCATTGCCCTTTCTAATAATCTGTAGATGTATCTATGTAAAAATTTATATGTGTAAACTTAATGTATCTATATTATATTAAAAGTTTGAATACCTTTAGCGAAATGCCGTTCTCCTTTTTTATCCTTTTAAAATAGATTTTATATTGAAAAAAATAGTAACTTAATTATATTTTAATTATATTTCTAATATTTAGGAATTTGAAGTCAACTAAAAATTTAACTATTGATTTTTTCCTTATTTGAAATACTATATTGGAAATCCAAATATTTAGAACTTTAAAATCAAAATTTTACCTTATAAAATCCATTCCAAATTTGAACTATTGCATGGAACTTTACATCATTAACGTGATATCTAGAGCACTTTTACGAGCTTTATTTCGAAGTCCAATGTGACATTCAATTAGATAATAAATAATTTATTTATTTAATTGCGCATTTAAATGATAGGTTCATAGGCAAAAAGTAGCATTTCGGTACAAAATTAAAATATATCAAACTTTCTGGTTAATCTATTCGTTCGTACGATATTTGTTTTACTTAGATGAAACTAGAATCTATAGCTCATTGCTCATATTTTAGTTAAATTATCTCACAATTTTTTGAACATGTCACGACCCAAAAATCACTAATCGTGATGGCACCTTACTTGACCCGCTAGGTAACCAACTGACAAACAAAACAAGCCAAATGAAATTATAGGAAAATAATGAAGAAATATCTGAACTTTTACAAATTTCCCAAGAATTGGTAGTGCAAATCATGAGCTTCTAAGAATTTGAATTTACAAGTTGATTACACGATATGTTGAAAACTACATAAACAGACTAACACCCGTAAAAATTTTAACCAAAAAACTCGAGATTTCGTGGTGCTCAGTTAGATTCCTGTGTTATTATAGTATAAAGGTTCGGACTTTTGGATTGGACAGTACCATACGGACTAAGAGGAAAATGTTTCTCAGAATTACGCGTTTCTGCGACCCAGTATGCGGCAGCATAATCACTCCGTGGACAGCATAATGGCCGCAGAGTGAAGCAGAAAATTGGCCAAATTTGAGGCCAGTTATGAGGCCCAATTATGCAATCGCATAATCGGTTTGCGGGCCGCATGTTGATCGCATATCTGCATTGAACTTTTGCAAAGGGGAGTTCTGCGGTGTATTATGCGACCGCAGAGCAGGTATGCAGACCGCATAGTGGTGGCATACACAATCAAAAAATTCAACTTCCTGGAGGCTATTTCTATGGTCACTTTGCGGACCGCATATGCGACCGCAAACTTGTGTCGAGACACCCATTTTCTTAACTTAAAATCCGACCCCCATTCCGTTAATACACCCCGTTTAGACCAGTTTGAGCCCATTTCTGATATTTTCTAGAGTGAGAAAGAGAGAGTTCTAGAGGAAGGGCCTAATTTTCATCAAATATATCTTCAACCATCACTTTAAACTTTGGAAATATTCAAGTAGGGCACCATATTCTTCATCCTAAGAGGTAAGACTTCATCACCCCAACTGTTAATTCCAAGCACAGCTATAATGGGGTACTAGTGTGATACTTCATGGGGTGGGGGTGATTACATTGCATGAAAAGAACCTTGAAACCTTAATACCCACTTAGTACTTGATAAAATGCTCAAGTGAGCTAAAACTGTGAATGTCTTCCTAATTTTGGTTCAACTTGTTATATTGCTAAAAAATAGATTGAGGTTGCTAAGAGTTTCGGATAATTGTTGAGTCAAAGAAGCTGAATTGAGGTATGTATGGATAACTCTATTCTTCTTAGAATCGAACCCTTGGTACCTGAATATTTGGTGTAAGTCCCTGACTTGATCATATTAGAATTGGTTGCTTTAATATGTTGTGTTGAAAGATTTTTGTTCCGTAATTGTTCTAGATGTTACCATGTCCTCATGTGCGCAATGCCTTACCAGATAAGACTTATGGATATGATTGATACTGTTAATTGAACTTGCAAAAAAGGGGAAAGATTTGAATTGAAAAAGAAAAAGCGTCCAAGTGCCAAGAACGAATTAATAAATGAGGCTACTTGAGTCATGTAATGAAAGATGGGAAAGACATGTGAATTGAGTTGTACAATTGAAAGAGTTTATGTATCAAGTGATATGGCTTAGCCGATCAGGCCGAGATCGGACGCATGTACACATGGTGCCATTTGTGTTGGAATTATTGTTTTAAATTGTGGATATGGATATGTCTCACTTGGGATGGCTTAGCCGGTCGGGCCGCGACCGGACTCCATGTAAAAATACGGTGGCATTGTGAGTTGTGGCACTTGGCACTAAAGATTATTAACCTAAAAGAGATGGAAAGATTGAATTGGAAACTATGTTATCCTTACTTGGTGTTTCTTGTGTATGTATGTGGAGTACTTATTGATTAATATGCTGCCTTCTCTTTGCTTCACTGTTCATTCTACTAAGATTGGTGTTTGCCTTTACATACTAGTACTATTCGACAGTACTAACGCCCCTTTTGCCAGGGGCGCAACATCTTTGAATGGATGTAGGTGGTTCCATCGCAGATAGCGTCAATCGCACATAGTTGTGCTCTCTTTCTCTCCTCACGGCTGTCTTGGTGAGCCCCCAATTCTCCCATGAGTCATGTAGTTCTTCTTTTTGTGTAAGTATCCATATTTTGAGGTATAGCCGGGGCCTTGTTGCCGGCATTGTCATGTTGGTCTTTTGTATCTTTAGAAGCTCCGTAGATGATTATGTGGGTCATGTATGGGAGTCGGGGTAGTCATTAGATCAAGTTGCATTCGAAACTCTTTTCCACTAAATTGTAACCGGTATGTACTTTTGGACACTTAACTATGGCATAATGTATATAAGGAAGAATGAACTAGCAACGTTTATATATTCATATAACTGATCCCTTCCCTGTTTAACAAATGGTGATGCGTTACCTTTTCGGATTATGAATGAGTCAGGTAGGAAAGGTTTAATAGGCTTGATCGATCGGGTCCACTCGGTTGAGCGTCGGTCACGCTCCCCAAGGTTGGGGCGTGACATTATAAAAAAAATCTAAAGCCACCAAGGACAAGTAGCAGCTATATCCGGAATGCACGAACATCTTTAGGGTCAACTCCCGACATCGCTAGCAGCTCCGCTCAAAAGGTCTGCACACAAGGTGCAGAAGTGCAGTATGAGTACAATCGACCTCATGTACTCAGTAAGTATTTTGTCTAACCTTGTCGAAGTAGTGACGAGACTTTTTTTGTAAAAGTGTGTTCACTAATAAAAGACTGTACCGAAATCTAACAATAGAACTATACTACAATATAACAGAATAGAGTACAAGAAACGAATGTACAAAACAATAACAGAGTACTGGAAGAAAACACAATTCAACAGGTATCAATATCTCACCCAATCCTTTCCTTAGAACGAAAATCAATAATCTCCTCGAAATAACATCAAGGAGAGTGTTTAAACGGATAACCCAAATGAATCTCAATCACAACTTTCCAAGCCAACAATGGTTCAATAAACCTGCAAGAACCTTATTTTTTCAGGTATTTCCACAAATCTCACTAATAATCTACAACCCAAGCATAGAATCTAGTACCTCAGAAATTTTGGTCGTAGCAATGTAATAATGAGTACGAATAGTGATGATCGAGTTAAACACATTAATGTATTCTCAGGATTTCATCAAATATGATCAAGTCACAATGAACTAATTCTTAGTTTCAAACATTTAATACTATATTCTTAGTACTTAGGAATCAAGTGGGGCATGATTCAAGAAGATCACGTGAATGTATAAGACACAATATATAACATAATTAACCCCCGAGCATGGTTAACCCTGGCACATGCATATATGCTCGTCACCTCATATATGCATCACCCCCACATGTAGCAAACAATGTCAAACAGTAGGGAAAATTCCCTCAACAAAGTTAGGCAAGACACTTACCTCAATTTAGCTAATTCAATACAATTTCACTTTTTCCTCTACAAAATTCACCTCCGCTCGGCTAATCTAGACAAAGACGACTTAAATACATCACAAAATGCAAGGGAAAACAATTTTAATTAATAAAGTTGTGATTTTCATTCAATTTGTAAAAAGTAAACTCCCGGGCCTGCCCGGTCAAAACCCGGGTCCAAGGGTAGGTCTTGACTACCCATAGCCTCACGACTCCAATTATGTATTTTGTTTCCAAATTTGAGTCCTATTTTGTTTCCAAATTTGAGTCCTATTTTATTAGAGGTACTTGCCCAATGATTTGGTATGAAAATCTCTTCACAAAATTGCCTCTCATCGAAGCTAGGTTCAAAATATGTCAAAATGAAGCTAAGTCATGGAATTCTCAGCATTTAGCAGGTTTTAGATGTCGCATTTGCGATAGGGGTTCGCAATGCGACCCCCGCAAATGCGAACAACATATCGCAAATGCGAAAGATATGCTTTTCTGTCAAGGTCGCATTTGCGACCAATACTTGGCAAATGCGAAGACAAATACTTCGCAAAACTGACAGGCTCCCTCGCAAATGCGGGCAACCCCACATCGCAAATGCGATGGGTTTCTTCGCAAATGTGAATCTTCCCTAGCAGTCCAATTTTTGCAAATGTGATGGCTGATTTGCAATTGCGACTATTGCATTTGCGATAAAAACATCGTAAATGCGATGACACCAGAACCAACACTCAAACTTTAAACAAAAACAATCTGAAACAAATCTGAAACTCATCTGAGCCCCCAAGGATGCAAAACAAACACCCACACGAGTCTAAAAACATAAAACAAACTCGCTCGAGCGATGAAAACATCAAAATAACCTCTAGAATTACGAATCGGACGCCAAAACGCATGAAGATCAAAGGAAACTTCAAGAACTTTTTGAATCGCAACCAAATGTCCGAACCATATCAAATCAACTCCATATGGAGCCAAATTTTGCAGACAAGTTCTACATGACGAAATGAACCTACTCGAAGCTTCAACTCATGCATAACAACCTCGAAACAACGAATCGCACCTCAAGTCAAAATCAACGAACTTTAGAACTTCGACTTCTACAATTGATGCCGAAACACATCCAATTTACCTTAAATTTTGCACACACGTCACATTTGACATGAAGGACCTATTCCAACTTCCGTAATCGGAATCTGACCCTGATATCAAGAAGTCCACTCCCAGTCAATATCCCAAAAATCCAACTTCCGCCATTTCAAGACTGATTCGACTATGGATCTCCAAAGCACAATCCGGACATGCTCTTAAGTCCAAAATCACCCAACGGAGCTAACGAAACCCATAAAACTCCATTCCGAGATCCAATACTAAAAGGTCAAACTTGGTCAATTCTTCCAACTCAAAGCTTAAATCTTGAAGTTTGTTCTTCCAAATCAATTTTGGATAACTTTAAAACCAACACCGATGATTTACGCCAGTCATAATACATCATGTGGAGGTACTCGAGCCCTCAAACTACCGAGAAAAGTGCAAATGCTCAAAACGATCAGTCGGGCTGTTACATCGTTCGTCCTCGAACGTGCCAAGAGTCGTTCCAAAGCTGCCAAACCACAGTGTAACCGGGGATGACCCCCACGTCACCCTGCTCCACATAAGTCTGCCAATGCAACATAACTAGAGATCATTACTTCAACTTGGTCCTTAACCATAGAACCCAAATCCCCCAACATCCATAATTCATTCCAAGCCCCCAATCTCATATATACACATTGTATAGACCTGAACATATGTATTAGGTCATAACCATGACCCCAAGAAGAAATCGCATAATACGCCCATTACTCAGACACTCACAGCAGGGACTGTTGACCACTATTACTGCCCAAAACAAACCCAGTAGCAAACCTTATATTGATTAGAGCCTTGTTCAAAACCTTCATACCCTGTCGATGATGAAAGAAACACGCACAACCTCTTAACCGCTCATCTAATCAATAAGCCAAGAAACTCACTAATCCGACCAGGGCCATTGCCCAAAACTTCAGCAAAATATAGTATTATTCTTCCATACCTCCCTCATCCCAATACGGTAGTGCAAATCTCAAGACTAGAAATCTCATCTCAACCAATATAAAAAGCCCCACCGACAGACATCAATAATAATCATACGGAGCCCCCACACAACACGGTCCCGAACACCAACGAGTAGTAATTCTGACTTGACAGATAATCGTAGGAGAGATAAATAAGAAGACTACTAAACAAGTTAAGCAAGCAGGGAAATTTTAGAATTTTACTATGAACTATTTTCAACAAAGTGAAAGCAAAACAACACAAAGTAAACATCATGGGTAACATTTCATCACAGTATCGTTGCGTCGTGAAACCCGATCCCTCATCTCAATCCATATAGGGTACACATCGACCTATAATACTTGGGCTCACTGATCACATATGCATCAATACCAAGCACATCAGAGTGCACAAAATATAACTGTGGGAAAATTATTAGGAACAAATAATAGTGAGAAGGACAAGCACAACTATAATGCAATAAGAAGATCAACATCACGAAATGAATCTCACTCATAATGCCATGAGGCCTAAACTGAATCACAATATGCGTGCGAAGAATCATGTAACCCTCACAATCCGTCATAGCATAAGAGAGAATTACATAACATAAACCAGGGCGTGAATAGAATCTATTCCGCCCGATAATATACCGATGGTAACAACTGCGCAGGAGCAAGAAAATCTGATCCGATACAGAATACACATCCTCGTTGGGCCTACCAATGAGCCCCTAAATCAACTTCGGTCATCCCCGAACTGAAAAATAGTCCTCCAAAAGTCCATAACGACATGACCATGACACAAACTATTATCTTGCTAGCTTTGGCCATATTACACAGCCCACACCCATGAAACAATCTACTTATGAGAACTCCCAGTCTCTAAATCCATAGAACACACGAATCACCCTTCCTAATCCCAATTGCACCGTCCAAATGTCTAACACATCTCTCGAATACGATCATCCCACAAGGAATACTTCAATAATTCTTCAGCGCCACATAACAACATCTGAATCTCTGCAGTCGACTAACCAGGCAAGCACCGCAATATCAATGATGCATTCGTAAGTCAAAACCCAATGCGCCTTCTGAATTGCACACCCTTCTCAGGCAACACTAGGTAGTAATAGCATCCATCTAGACATCTAAAATCGTCCGTTCTATCTAAAATCCATGACCTTCCCTTCAAAACTGAACTGTGACCTTGCACATGCAAAACCCAATCCTGATCAGCTAGAAACCTTCTATTTTATCTCATCCTAGAGGAAATCCCAATACGCAACATGTTCCTCACACCTGTAGGAAATATTCACCTCGAACCGTGATAGAAGTCATCGAGAACCCCTTGGAAATCCGTTTGCACATACCCAAGCTATCAGAATTGAATCCCTATAACTCAACCAAGCCACGTTGTTGCCTAAAACCCATGAGCATTGCCACCAAACACCTGTGGAGACCCACTACATCATAAGTACTCAAAGAACCAATCATATTATTACCATGTTGATCCAATTTACAATCAAACTGCCCAGATTCCTCGGAGTTCCCTCCAAATTACCCTCAAGTTGATACCTCTCCTTGCGAGAACACCATGATCCTTACCCCAAAGCTCGTCATAAGAGATCCTAGCATAAGAACGACGCCGCCTCACGGCCCATAAGACATTGCATTCCCTCTCAGCACCCCCAAAGCACTACAATTGAGGCACCCGCTCTGAAGCGACCTTATGTAAATCCAAAGACGTTTCCTCCACCACTTAGTCTTCCTATTAATGAAATGCATAATCCGCAATGATATAAAAATACCGCGAGCCTCGACACCATCCAATGTAAATATCAGATTCTAGCCACAACTACTAAGCTATAACGTAATCTTCTTGAGTCTGAACTCCTCAATAAGGCATGAGAATCAAATTTGTCCTGCAACCAAACAACATGAAAAACCTTCCAACACACTCATAACTCGGAACTACACGTCGCATGTAGACAGAAACAAAGCACCCATCAGTCCTTTTTACACCTCAAGCAAACTCCTCTCTTCCCATTCCATTCATCTGAACATAACCCGCAGTCACATCCTACTCATCAATTAGTCATCCAACCACTTGCCGACGACAAATTCCACTCATAGGGACATTACCTAGCGTTTAAGTCTAAAAGCACATGTTCACACAATCAAAAATCCCCGTGCTCAAGCTACAGTCCAAACTCGGTCTCAAGTCCTCCAGACTGACCCGTCACCGGCACAAAGAATCAGATCTCGCACCTCATCCATGGGATCACAAGACGTCGATGCACAACCAATATCGAGTGCTCGCATGCGCATACGAATGTGTGGAAGGAATTCAAAGAGTTACGCTTCAAGCTGAATCAATGCCTCATGATAAGGAAAGAAATATGGGAAGTTTATCCTAAATTTCATGTAGCCTCTCAAAGATAGGTATGGACGTCATCATACCGATCAGCAAGACTCTACTAGACACTTGCTCGTGACTCATAGAACATATGAACCTAGAGCTCTGATACCAACTTGTCACGACTCAAAAACCACTCATCGTGATGGTACCTAACTCGACCCTCTAGGTAAGCCAACTGACAGACAAAACAAGCCAAATGAAATTATAGGAAAATAACTAAGAAATATCTGAAATTTTACAGATTTCCCAAGAACTGGTAGTACAAATCATGAGCTTCTAAGAATTTGAATTTACAAGCTGATACAAATGATTACATGATCTGTTGAAAACAACATAAACATACTAATAAAAAAATCTAAAGCCACCAAAGACAAGTACCGGCTATATCTGGAATGCATGAACATCTTCAGGGTCAGCTCCTGACATCGCCAGCAGCTCCGCTCCAAAAGTCTGCACACAAGGTGTAGAAGTGAAGTATGAGTATAATCGACCCCATGTACTCAGTAAGTATTTTATCTAACTTCGTCGAGGTAGTGACAAGACCTTTTTTGTAAAAAGGTTTTTGCTAATAAAAGGTTGTACAATAATCTAGCAATAGAACTATACTATAATATAACAGAATAGAGTACAAGACACGAATGTACAAAACAATAACAGAGTACTAGAAGAAAGCACGATTCAACAGGTATCAATATCTCACCCAATCCTTTCCTTAGAGCGTAAACCAGTGATCACAATAATCACCTTGACACTTTCATAATGTGAGAAATATACTCAAGACATTAAATCATACGATACGGTAACACCCTTCGTGCAATTATCTCCTACTCACCAATTATGCTTAAAACAATACCAATCGAATGGCATAAATACTTATAACAGAAATGACAAAGTAGGAAATACGCAAATAGCCACGAAGAGCCAGAATGTACATGAGAACATCACTAACAGACTAGGCAGAAAGCATAAAGGTAATGACAACGATTAGGAAAAAGGAATGTAACTTCAACTAACTAGCATGGTGAAGGCCTGAAGATAGATATGACAAATAAGGAAGAGAACACATGATCTTTATAAGTTAACAAGTAGAGACATGACGACTAACATGGAAGAAGGCCTATACTTAAGTGCAACAAAACATATGACATGGATGCAATCATAACAGCAGGAAGAAGGCATGATATTGGCAAGTTAAGCAAATAGAAGGCATGGTAACACAACGACAATTGTGATAGAGGATAAAGATAGAACAGTAACGACAAATCACATAATAACCATGAACATGACAATAGCAACTTAAGGTAAAGACAGGAAGATATCTGCAAGAAAAGGATATCACAACATAATGCATGTCTCTCGTCCTCACTCGCACGGAAACACCCTTCTTGTCATGAACTCACCATAACATGAAAGCGTAATGATATAAATGCAATGGCACGACATCACCCTTCGTGCTTTTACTCACATAACATGGCACGACATCACCCTTCGTACTTTTACTCATAATGATATGGCACGGAATCACCCTTCGTGCTTTTACTCTCAATAATGTGGCACGACATCACCATTCATGCTTTACACTCTCCTCGCATGATAATGTATATACAATGGCACGGCATCACCCTTCGTGTTTTACACTCTTCCTTATCAAACATGTGTATAACAATGACAACAAGGCAAGGAACATAAATAACATCAAGGAAAGAGTTTAAACAGATAACCCAAATGAATCTCAATCACAACTTTCCAAGCCAATATGGTTCAATAAACCCGCAAGAACCTTCTTTTTTTTAGGTATTTCCAAAAATCTCACGAATAATCTACAACCCAAGCATAGAATCTAGTATCTCAGGAATGTCGGCCGTAGTAATGTAATAATGAGTACGCATAGTGATGATCAAGTTAAACACATCAATATATTCTCAAGATTCCATCAAATTTGATCAAGTCATAACAGACTAATTCGGCTAATTCAGAACTCAATTTTGCTTTTTCCTCTACAAAATTCACCTCCGCTCGGCTCAATCTAGTCAAAGATGACTTAAATACATCACACAATACAAGGGAAAACAATTTCAATTAATAAAGTTGTGATTTTTATTCAATTTGTAAAAAGTCAACAAAGTCAATTCCTGGGCCCGCACGGTCAAAACCGGGTCCAAGGGTAGGTCTTGACTACCCATAGCCTCACGACTCCAATTATATATTTTGTTTCCAAATCCGAGTCCTATTCGACTCTCAAATCCCACATTTCCATTTTTCAAAGTTTTGACAAAATTCCCAAGTTTTCCCTAGATTTCTTATGAATTTTATGTTAAATCTTGTGAAAAATCATGAAATGTAGTTGAGAATTGATTAGAGGTGCTTACCCATAATTTGGTATGAAAATACCTTCACAAAATTGCCTCCCATCAAAGCTAGGGTTCAAAATATGTCAATATGAAACTAAGTCTCAGAATTCTCAGCATTTAGCAGGTTGCAGATTTCGCATTTGCGACAGGGGGTTCGCAAATGCAACCCCCGCAAATGCGAACAACATATCGCAAATGCAAAACAGAAGCTTTCTTGTTAAGGTCGTATTTGTGACCCAATACTTCGCAAAAGTGGCAGGGTCCCTCGCAAATGCGGACAACCCCAAATCGTAAATGCGATAAGTTTCTTCGCAAATGTGAATCTTCCCTAGCAACCCATTTTTTGCAAATGCGATGGTTGCATCGCAATTGAGACTATCGCATTTCCGACAAAAACATCGCAAATGCGATGACACCAGAACCATCACTCAAACTTTGAACAAAAACAATTCGAAACCAATCAGAAACTCACCCGAGCCCCCGAGGCTCCAAACCAAACACCCACACGAGTCTAAAACCATAACGTGAACTCGCTCGAGCGATCAAAACATCAAATAAACCTCTATAATCACTAATCGGATGCCAAAACACATGAAGATAAAAGGAAACTTCAAGAAATTCTAGAATCGCAACCAAACGTCCGAACCATATCAAATCAACTCCAAATGGTGCCAAATTTTGCATACAAGTTATACATTACGAAAAGAATCTACTCGGAGCTTCAACTCATGTATATTAACCTCAAAACAACGAATCACACCTCAAGTCAAAGTCAATGAACTTTGGAATTTCGACTTCTACAACCGATGGCGAAACCTATCGAAACACATCCAATTGACCTCAAAATTTGCACACACGTTAGATTTGACATTATGGACCTATTCTAAATTCCTGAATCGGAATCCGACCCCGATATCAAAAAGTTCACTCCCGGTCAAACTTTCCAAAAATTTAACTTCCGCCATTTCAAGACCGATTCGACTACAGACCTCCGAATCATGATCCGGACGCGCTCCTAAGTCCAAAATCACCCAACGGAGCTAACGGAACCCATGAAACTCCATTCCGAGATTCAATACTAAAAGGTCAAACTTGGTCAACTCTTCCAACTCAAAGCTTAAATCTTGAAGTTCATTCTTCCAACTCAATTCCGGATAACTTGAAAACTAACACCGACGATTTAGCAAGTCGTAATATATCATGCGGAGATACTCGAGCCCTCAAACTAGCGAGAAAAGTGCAAATGCTCAAAGTGACCAGTCGGATCGTTACAAAACAACTTAATGATTAATAACAACAAAGTATATTTCAGTTAAGAAAATAAATTTTATTTTCAAGTATTAGTCAAAAGAGCTAAATGTAAGTTTCTAAGGAGACGTTTTATTTATTTGTCAAATACATTTATTTTTTCATCCTTAGTATTTGTGTGATGAAGACAACCTTTTTTCGTTAGCATAGACGTTAAATTGACATTTTGTGTCGGAATTTAGAGTTTTTGAATGTAGAGTTCTTTGGAAACAAACTGTAGCTTTGATCAGTTGGAACAATTAGCGAAACAAACTTTTGATAGAAAGTTAGTCATCATAAATTGGGGATGCAAAGTATTTGAGAGTTATCGAGCAGAGATATATACAGTAACATCTTTATAAATGAATAATGGTGGCCGTGGATGATAGGCACAACCATATAAATTGATCGAACCAACAAATATTTTTACATAATATCTACCATGGTCCCATATGTATATCATGAGCTATAGTTTCAAACATCTTTTTAGTTTTTTCCTTTCCTAAAATACAGAGCTTATGAAAGGTGTCTTTAATAAGAGTTAGCCTTTCCAAGTTAGTTCCCAAAAACATATATAGGTCATACAAGGACTAAAATGCTATTGCGAGTAATGTGAATATAACTCTATCGGTTTTTCTAAAGCAAATCAAAACTCATATATCAAAATTACAATAAAGGTTGAAAAACTTAAGCCACACAAAGTTCCTTCTTTTATTGAATTTGGTAAATATGATCAACATTTAGTATTTTCATGAATTTCTATCATCTGAAAAATTTTAATTTACAATTTAAACACAATATTTAATACTATAATATTTATGTTAACTTTTTAAAATTAAATACTCTATACACGCGCAACGCGCTGTCACGATCCAAAACTCTAACATGGCATGATGGCGTCTATCGGTGATACTAGGCAAGCCGATTTTCCAAAAATACTTCAACATTTCATAAAAGATAAATCAAAAGCCCTTTTTCATAACATGACTTTTCAATAAAACAAGAGTTTGACTCAAATATAATGCGGAGAGATAGCTCCAAACATCGGGATGTCACCAAGTAATGAGAATCTAGATAGCTAGTTTAATAAAAATATTGTCTACAAGACTCTGTGTCTAAGTATCAATGCAGAAAAGAAAGATAGCATAGAAGGAGAGACAAGGTCTGCAGACGCTGGCAGCTACCTTGTAAGTCTCCAACACTCGATCGCACACGAACTCAGCGACCTCCGTGACCGGACACACCTGGATTTGTACATGAAGTACAGGATGTAGCATGAGTACAACCAACTCAGCAAGTAACAGAAATAAATAAGGAACTGAGAAGCAGTGACGAGCTATACAATACAGTTCATTTCAATAATTTAAACAATGAAAGTAGACATGAGTCGATTCCGTCAATATGAGTCAAATCAATTGCATATTTACTAAGTTCAAGTAAAACCAGTGATAGTGTTTTCTGGAAGTTCAAAACAGTAGCATTAATCACCTAAATGCAGCAACAAGGAAGACAAATGCAACCTCTCAGGGTACAGGCATTCAAGCTCTCAATAGCTCAATACTCGACTCACAACCCTCAATACACACGCATAATAGGTACTTGCGCTCACTGGGAGTGTACAGACTCCGGAGGGCTCCTACAGCCCAAGCACTATAATCCGCACGGATAACTCACGTGTTGCACGGACAACTCACGTGCTATAGTATCATATCAAGATCTGCACGGACAACTCACGTGCTACAGTATCATATAGAACCCGCACGGACAACTCATGTGCTACGGTATCAGTACCTCACGAACAGGCCCTCGGTCTCACTCAGTCATGAACAGGGAATAACAGTAATGAAAGGGAATCAGACCAAATCCGAATGCTATAATGTATCAACAGGGAATAGCAGAGATTGCGGTATAATATGCTAGAAATGTTATAACTGAGTACAATATCAATAAACAGAATGCTTCAACAGGTATCATGACCCCCGTGGCTCTCTCCAGCACCAATACATAGCCTAAACATAATTTCTAACATGAATGGCAGTCAAATTGTAAGAAGACAAGGAAAACATGTAAGCAACAATAGACAATTCGACTTTACAGTCTCACAGGAGGAACCAAGTCACAATCCCTCACGGTGCACGCTCATACGCCCGTCACCTAGCATGTGCGTCACCTCTAAATAATCACATCATACCGAATTCTGGGGTTTCATCCCCTCAAGACCAAATTTAAGACTGTTACTTACCTCAACCGTGTAGAAATCCTACTCTCAAAGCCCTTGCCCCTCAAAGCAGTCTCCAAATGCTCTGAATCTAGCCACAAACAGTAGGAGATAATCAATATAGGCTAAAGGTATTATTTCCACAAGAAAACTACTAAATTATAGCCCAAAATCTAAAATCGTCTCAAACCCGGCCACCGAGCCCACATCTCGAAATCTGACAAAAGTCACAAAACCCAAAATCACATTCACTCACGAGTATAACCATACTAAATTCATCAAAATCCAACATCATATGGTCATCCAAATCCCCAAAATTCACTCTCCAAGTCTCAAGCCCTAAACCCCGAAATGGCACTTAGAAATCTTGCTAATTAGGTGGGGAAATCAGTGAGGAAACAAGATTTATGATCCAAAACGAGTACAAGAAGCTTACCTCAATAATCCACTCGAAATTCGTCTCCAAAATTTCCTAAGTCCGAGTCCAAAATGTTAAAATAATACCAAAGTCGTGAACCCTTGCTTTTTAAACTTCTGCCTAGATGTTTCGCATCTGCGGACCAACTGTCGCATCTGCGACGTCGCACCTGCAGAAATTCCATCGCAGGTGCGAATTCCACACAAAAAATCAAGTTCCGCTTTTGCGGCTACAAGACCGCATCTGTGCTATCGCAGGTGCGAAAAACCCATCGCATATGCGGCTCAACTTCGCACTTGCGCCCAGCTGCCCACTTCTGCGAATATCGGAAGTGCGGGAAAATCTTTGTACCTGCGACCTCTGCTCAACTCGCCCTTGGCTGCTTCTACGGTCCCATCCCCGGTTCTGCGGGCTCGCACCTGTTACACCTTCGTACATTGAAGTACGCCATAAGTAAATTGATGTAAGCTCAAAAATGAGATGTTACATTCCGTATTTTCGTACGTTAAAGTTTCATCGTAAACTAATCACCAAAGTTTGGGAATGAGATTATTTTGAGATTATAAGCATTATGCTATTTCAAACAAGTGATGAGTAAATTCGTGAAGGTGAGAGGATAAGCAAATCAAAGAAAATAAAGTTTCGCCAATGTTTGACATATTGGGATAAAATACGGCCCGAGCTAAAATATCCGATATTTATGGACTAGTACCATACAAAGTACCACATGACCATGATAGTAAGGTGTATAAGGTATGTTAAAAGTTGATAGTATTTTAAGTAATTTAAGATAATCCTTAATTTTGTGAATTATTGGATTATGGGGGAATTAACAAGTTAATTAATAATTAGTGATTGATTAATTAAAGTCTTTTGGATAAAGACTAAGGCAAAACGTGACAACCACATGAAAATATATTAGGTGACTCTTTGAATCATCTTGCAAGGTGGCAACACTTCAAGAGATGGGCACCTTATCTCTTTGGATTATAGAATGTCATCAAATCACTTCTTTAATTGACAAAAATAAAGATACTTCATCTTCAAGTTACGCATGAACTTCAGCAAGAAAACTTATGCAATATTATGATCAAAATTACTAAAATGGAGATGTTTTACATCTACCAAGTAACGGATTTTCAGCAAAAGAAGTTATACTACGTAATATTATAGCAACGGCATTTTGCGATTCTAAGGAGTACGGTGCAATCTTTCTCAAGAATATCATACGAATTTTTTCCTAATTCGATCTTGCCGTCACGTGTTTTATCGCGATTGTCGTATGTTAGAAGGATTGGTAAGAGAATCGACTCAGGTATTTTAAGACTATCCGTTATTTCTTTTTGGCATGATCCATACCGTACAAACAAAATGAGCAACTGCACAACTTCCATAAATGACTATACTCATAGAGATGCTAGAGATGTTTATGTTCTTGATTACCCATGTGTTCTATTATTCTATCATTTGTTCATGGGTCTTAGAAAATATGTAAGTTGATAAAGTTTATTTCATGATGTTAATCAAAGGCATAATGGTCTTATGACATTCAGAAAGATTTTATCGACGTACTTCTCATGCATTGCATTCATTTACATTGACCCATGACCAGATGGCGTTATATACGTGTGTATATATATATGGGATATGGGAAAAGGTTACAGTATTATATACGCACCACCACCTGATCAACTGGTATACATAGATGATTTTGTCCACAGTGGCCGAGATGATATGATGGGATGCCCTCAGAGGCTTGGTGATGTTATGAACACATTTATCTATGCATGATATTATAAGTAATTCATGATTTACAAAGTTATCCAGATATACATGTTGAGTCTTTTACTCCATGTTTCTCTCATGTCTATTATTTACTAATTTTTATTTCTTACATACTCGGTACATTATTTGTACTGACGTCCCTTTGCCTGAGGACGCTGCGTTTCATGCCCGCGGGTTCAAATAGACATGTTATGATCCCTCCAAGTAAGCTATCAGCTCAGCGAAAGGTGTTGATGCACTCCATTCGCTCCGGAGTTGCCTATTTGGTCAGTATGCATTGGACACGTATTGATTAGTATGTCGGGGCCCTGTCCCGGCCTTATGATATTTATGTACTCTTAGAGGCTTGTAGACATATGTCATGTATATGAAAGATTGTATGGCCCTGTCGGCCTATGTTCAGTGTATGAGTAATCGTTTTGGTCTTATAGGCCAGTATGTTATATGTATAACTTTATTCCCTCATGTTTTACTCTGGTTCATTTACCTATAATAGAATAATACATAAGATACGTTATGTTGGTACTCGGTTGAGTAAGGTACCAGGTGACCGTCGTGGCCCATCGTTTTGGGTCGTGACAGCACCTGTGGTTCCCACTCCGCAGGTGCGATGACACTAGCAACAACAACACTTCAGCTGCCTCTCGAATCCCAAACCAAGTCCGAAAACCTCTCGAATTCCACCCGAGGCCCCCGTGACCTCACCAAACTTGCCAACAATACGATTTTAGTCTAACCTTCGAATCACTCAAAACAACATCAAAACACTGATTACACTTGAATTAAAGCCTAAAGAACTTCTAATCTTATGAATTCCGCAAACGGCTCCGAAACCTATCAAATCACATCCGATTGACCTAGAATTTTGCACACTAGTCGTAAATGATATCACGAACCTACTCCAATTCTCGGAATCAAATCCGACCCCGATATCAAAATTCCCATGGCTGACCAAAATCTCTAAAATTCTAACCTTCGCCAATTCAAGCCTAAATTTTACTACGGACCTCAAAATCATGTTTTGGGTGCACTCCTAAGTCCAAAATCACCTAACGGAGCTAACTGAACCATCAAAATTCAAATCCGAGGTTGTTTACACATAAGTCGACACCTGGTTAACTTTTCCAACTTAAACTTTCAATTAAGAGACTAAGTGTCTCAATTCACTCTGAAATCACTCCGGACCTGAACCAACCGACCCCGTGTCACGACTTGTATTTCCCACCTCCGAGAACGTGATGGCGCCTAACTGTCACAATCCGAAATCCCACCTTCAGGCCGTGATGGCGCCTAACGTTGCACCCGCTAGACAAGCCAACGTGTTAACCGAATTGATTTATTAACAAGTGAAAGTAATAAACACTTACTAGATAGTTGTGATAAAATGCGGAAGCTTAACAAAATCTAGATAACAATAGCCAATAACGAAGAAATCCCTGTAAGTACAAAACTCAGAAATGGAGTCACAATCTCACTAACCAGTCTAAAATTTAGCTAAAGACAACAGTTTGAAATAAGATGATATATCTGTCTGGAAATACATAGATGACAGAATGAAAGATAGACAGTGACGCCGAGATCCACGAACGCCTGCGGAACTACCTCGATGTCGTCTGAAATGAACTGAAGGATACTCCCTCTAATGATGTCCACCGGGTCCGGCTGCGTAATCTGCACAACATAAAGAAGTGCAGGTGTAGCATCAGTACAACCGACCCCATATACTGAGTAAATGTCGAGCCTAACCTCGGCGAAGTAGTGATGAGGCTAGACACGACAACAACAATTTACCTGTACAGTTCTATAATATCTACCAAAGAAAATGGCAAGAAATAAGAAGTTAAGCATGGTAATACGGAGACAAGTAATGGGGTAACAAGTGAGAAGAGACTATAAATAACTGAACAACCAATAATGCAAAAGAATCAAGTCAACAGGACATAATAACTCAAACAAGAATGTACACGGCATCACCCTTTGTGCTTTTACTCTCATCCTCAAAATGCAATGCATAAATGAAAGCAATATAAATAGTGGCACGGCATCACCCTTCGTGATTTTATCTCGTCCTCACAATGCAATGCGTAAATGAAAGAAATATAAATAGTGGCACGGCATCACCCTTCGTGCTTTTACTCTCTTCCTCACAATGCAATGCGTAAATGTAAGCAATATAAATAATGGCGCGGCATCACCCTTCGCGCTTTTACTCTCATCCTCACAATGCAATGCGTAAATGAAAGCAATATAAATAGTGGCACGGCATCACCCTTCGTGCTTTTACTCTCTTCCTCACTATGCAATGTATAAAATGAATGAGATGAATACACGGCATCACCCTTCGTGCTTTACACTCTTCCTCACCCAAATCAACAACAAATGACAACTTGGCAAGGAATTTAACAACATGGAATACAATTCGAAACCACCCAGCAAGGGGAAAACATCAACCAATATAATAACAATGCCCGGCAAGGGACCCAGCTATAACCAATCTCTTACAAGTATATAACGTAATGAATTGAGTCCTCGACTGAGATATCATATCACAAGCACTTAACGGTTAATCTCAGCAATTCAACAACTTTCCAAAGGAAACTACTTCAAAACACAATAAACATCGGAATAATAATAGGTAATTCACCAAATTAGGCTCACGGGCATGCTTGAAAAACAATGCATAGGTACTCGCCATCTCACTTATACATTGAACATGATAATACAAGTAGCACATATGACTCAACACCTATTCCCTTACTAAAGTTAGGCCAAACACTTACCTCGGCTCCAAAAACACAAATCAAGCCTCTAGCACTGCTTTCCCTCTCGAATCCAACTCCGAAACGATAGTATCTAAGCATAATCGACTCAATAATATTAATAATGACTCGATAATTCAATCCCAAAGTCTAATTATACTTTTCCCATCATTCTTCCAAAAATACCAAAATTCGACCCCGGGCCCGCTCGCTCCAATCACGAGGTTCGGATCAAAACCCGATCACCCATTCCCCCACAAGCCCGAATATACAATTTATTTTGAAATCCGACCCCGAAACGAGGTTAAATTCCTAAAAATTCTAAAAGCCCTAACTCTACCCAAAACCCCCAATTTCTACCTTTGATTTCATGTTTTTAGACCTAGAATCTAGTGATTGATGAAGGAAAATGGAAGAAATTAGAGTTAGGATTACTTACTCAAGTGGTTATGGTGGAAGAATGGCTTGGAAGTCGTCTATGGGGTTTGGAGAAGAAGGACAGATAGTGAAAATTTCTGAAAATCCCGTGCTGAATTCTATTTTTGAGCAATTAAATGACTGGGCAAAAATTGTACTACGCGATCGCAGAAAAAGGGGTTGCGATCGCAGAGCTTCATGGATCCCCTACTACGCGACCGCACAGTAGAAGGTGCGATCGCAGAGGAGTCCGATCTAGACTTACGTGATCGCGGAAGTGGTTGTGCGACCGCAGAGAGCATTTTTCCCAGCCCCCACCCAGCTTACCTATACCCTATGCGATCGCGGAAGGGTCTATGCGATCGCATAGGGTCACAGTACCCCC
>ML271351.1:123863-135708 GCA_005239495.1 Nicotiana undulata
CTTACCATGTATTTATCGATTAATATTTGGTAAGTGGATACACATTTATGGCGGGAATATTTTGCCGCCACTTCACTCGTAACATTGCACCTATTTCTGAATGTAGGCGTCGTTTGTCACTTCCATTTAATGCTTGTGCCACGTGGAATTCCCGGGTTGGTTCTACAATTATTAAGTGCCTTTTAGGGCTTTTTGCGGCTGCATCAGTCCCGAAGTGACAACTTCAATTATGACCTTCACATCACTGTTTTTTCCATTTTTGACGATTGCCTTCTAGTATAAATACCCCTTTTTCTTTCTTTACTTTCACGAAAAACTTCTAACCTTCATACTTTATTTGTAAAGAATTTCTTCTTGCCTTTGTGAATATGTCTTCTTTAAACCAATCTAAGAGAGTTATTAGCGTAGATGATCTGACTCCCTCTTCTTCTTCGACGTGGAGTAGGAGAGGCGGCAGGCTTAGGAGTTTAAGTTCTACTCCCTCTTCTCAAGTTACTCCCCCACCTTCTTCTAGGTTTTTATCTTTCCCAAGGGCTAGGGCTTCTAGATCATCGTCTAAAGGCAGAGAACACAATGAACCTTTGCGAGAGCCGAGGGTCGACGAAATAGTACTTGCGGAATTCTCTTTTGCTAGGGATAGTCAAGCCCTTAAAGATCAGCTTTCTTCATTGTCGTCTCTTGACAGTGCTGACAAGTACCCTACCCAGATTACCGAAGGTTTGATACCTCTTGTACGCAGTGACTATTTCTGGAAGCATGATTTTCCTGTTGTCATTCCCAATAGTAATCAAAGAATAACCTCTTACAAGGTTGGGCATTCTTTCGTTTATACCTATCCCTTCACATTAGGATTCAAGCCTCCCATCGACCCAGTTATCATCGAGTTTTGCCGATTCTTTAAACTTTTCTTGGGAGAAGTCAGTCCTCTCGTGTGGTGAGTTATTGCGTGTCTTAGATATTTGGCTAATTTAGCTTCGGTCCCCTTTACCTTTCATCATCTCATTCACCTTTATTCTCCAATGTTGTTCCACCAGGGAATTTTTACTCTCGTGGCCAGGAGTAAGAGGGTGTTAGTGACTCCTGATGATGATAAAGATCGAGGGTGGTTCCTTCGGTATGTTGTTGTTTCTACTGCTGGTTTAGTAGGTGAAGAAAATCTTCCCTTCCCTGAGAAGTGGAATTTTGCACGTGAGTACAGTTTTGCTCACATTCCTTTCCTTTTGCCTTAGATACTTTATCTTTACCGTAACTATTTCCCCTCTTTGCAGCAATCATGGGAGCCGTCGAGAATGTCTCCGGTTTTCGAGATTGGGTAGAAAAACTTTAGTTAACCGCTTCATTAGAAGAACGCTCATGGAAATACCTCTCCGGGAGGTTTGGTTGGAGAGTTAAGACTCACGGTAAATGAAGTTTTTGTTTTTACGTCTTCTCTCCTTCGAGCTTTATTTGACCCTTTTCTTTTGGCAGGGTTTCCTGCTCGTGGAGTTTCTGCTCCAAAGTTGTCCTTGGCAAAGGCCCAGGAGATCGTTTCAGGCCCCTCTTCTTCAAAGAGAAAAACAAGTGGGTCAAGGACCTTATAAGAGGAGGAGGAAGAGGAGGGCTCTTTAGTCCATAGGTCACGCATGAGGAAGGTGATCTCTGATGACGAGTCTACACTTGCTATTGATCCTCCCGCGCCTGAAGCTAAACTTTCTGCCCCTGAGGATTCTACTCCCTCTCCCGTGCGTGAATCAGTGGATCTCCTGTTCCGTGAAGGTTTTGGTTCTGTTGTTGATGAAGATCCCTTGGCTATTTTCTCTCCTTCTGCTCTTAAAGAACTTCCCTCAACTACTCCCGTTATTACTCTTGCTCCCATGGTTATTCCTGCTCATGTCGTTGCTCCCTCTCACGTGGCTTTTTCTGCCCCTCAGACTTCCTTGCCCGTGGCTCCCTCATTTGTTCCTGCTTCCGTGCCTTCTATTGCAGAAGTAGGGTCTTCCAGCAGGGGGGAGATGAGGATGAGGTAGGTGATGATAGAAGTTCTAGCAGAAGGTAGCCTATTTAAAAAGTCTGGCCAACCTGATGTATGGCTGAAACCCTTAATAGGTCCGACTGAGAAAGCTAAGATGGACAACCACAGTTCCCTTACATGGGAAAATGAGATCGTGCATACTTCTTTAAAGGTAAAATATACTTTCTTTCGTTCATTCTTGCAAACATTCTCGCCGTATCAGATTTATCTTCTTTTGTAGATCAATCTTATAGGCACGGAGTTAATGAAGAGGGTTTCCCATACGGAGCAGGAAGTAAGGGAGTTGCATGTTGAGGTAGACAATTGGAAAGAGCAGTATGAAAGCTTGCAACTCGACATGGAGGCAATGGAAGAGGAGAAGTGTACCTTGGAGCAGCAAGTGAGGGTCATGACAGCAGAGTTGGCCATTAAGAAGGCATCTTCAAACCAGGCAGGCAAGGACAAAAACGTCCTAGAGTCTTCATTCTTAAAGCAGTTGTCTCGTGCTTCTGAAGAGATCAGGAGCCTGAAGGCCTTATTGGACCATAAGGAGGAATATTCCGGCGAACTTGTTCAATCACTTACTCAAACCCATGAGGATCTCCGCAACTCTTTGGAGAAAATTCAATTCCTGGAAAGGTCTTTCGCTCTTTTAAAGGTCTCTCATGATGTTGTCGTGGCTGAGAGGGATGAATTAAGAGCTGAAGTTGAGTTGTGGGAGAAAGATTATGAAGCTCTTGAAGACAAGGAAGTTGTCGATGTTGGTTGGGCTTATATGAACTCTCGTCTTGACACATTGACGTAACTAAGCCAAGAGGGTTTTGACCTAAAAGCCGAAATTGCAAAAACCAAGGAAACCATTGAGAAGTCTCAACAAGGTCAAAATCTCTCTTCACCTGAAGGTGAGGTTCCTGCTGCTCATGTCTCTCCATCCCAAGCTGCTCCTCCTGCCAGAGAAGACAACCCCCCATCTGAAGAAGTTTAAGATCTTGGTTCCTCTCTTTTTTTTTGGTATCAATTGGTGGTTACCCCAGTCCCATCGGAGGTTAGTTTGGATCCTTTAAGTCCCCAACTGACAACTTAGGGGAACCTAATGTAAAAAATTTAATACGGCTAATACTAAGTTAATACTTAGTTTATTTTGCCATTAATATATCAATGCAAGTATGACTTTAGTTTCTGTTGAGTTTTTGTTTCACTTTCTAAGTCTTTTGCATGCTTTAACATTTGAGGTTTTAGTTTTACCTCTGAGTTTTGCATATAAAATGCTTAGATTATTAGTACCTTTTCATAGTAGGCACGGTTTATGAAAGAGGGCCCTTTTTTATCGACACTTAATGAAGAAGACATGTCAACTTCATAATGGTGTAAATATGCAATATAGAGATAGGAATTTTTCACATGTTTCTTTTTAACAATGTTTTTAAAGAAAGTTGTTGTGTTGAACTTTCGTAACATTTCACATGTGTTTGCACACCGTCTAAAACTCATGTTGCAACTGTTTTCTTTTAACAGGTTTGATACAAATTTGTATTTCGTAACTGTTTTTCTTTTGTAACTGTTTTTTCGAGTTAATACAAGGGAATAACTATTTTTTGTTCATAATAAATTTTTTAAGGGTATGGGTTTTAACCCGTAACTGTTTTTATTGACAACATTTTTTAATAAGTACGAGGGTGATGCTTTTTCATCCATAACCGTTTTTTGTTTATAACAATTTCTTGAATAGATACAAGGATAATGATCTTTCATCCGTAACTGTTTTTGTTCATAACAGTTTTCTGTATAAGTACAATGATTTCGTAATTGTTTTTGTTTACAACAGTTTTCTGAATAAGTACACATATGATGATCTCTATCCATAACTGCTTTTAGTCACAACAGTTTTCTGAATAAGTACAAATATGTGCTTTCTTCCCCCGTAACTAATATTTTGCCTTTTAACCTGAATATTCGTTTACGTTTACAAACATGTTTTTGAAGGTTTTTTGAATCAGGCTTTGTGTTTTGAGTCTTTGGCTCTTTCGACTTTGCTCGTATCACTTGACTTGTTGGGTAGATGGATCCTCAAGCTTGAGCTTTGACTTTTTGATAGTCTTCTTTTCTTCGTCTTTGCCTTCCATACTGTTTAGTCCCCCAAGTGTTTGAGCTTTGAAGAATGAAATCTCGAGTACTTGACTATTCCTTCCTTGTGGTCCTTTTCCTGAAAAGGAAAAACATGTGGGACTCGAAGGTATATAATTTTTAGATGATGACTTCTTAACCCTTTTAAAACGTCCATTAGAAAGTGTAACCCTAGACTGGGAATTTAGTTACTTTCTCGCGTATTTGCAGGTCTAATATCATCATCTGGTGATGAATTAGCTTTTTTCCTATCATCTAAAGAGGTTAGTAAAATTTTAACTGTTCAAATATAAAATCGAACGCAAAGATACCTGACCGGGGGTATTCCTTTCTCTTAGAAGTAATACTTCTTTAAATGAATGGCATTCCAACTGGTTGGTAAGATCCTGCCGTCCATAGCTTCTAGCTCATAATCACCTTTCCCAGCAATGCCACGGACTTTGTAGGGTCCTTCCCAATTTGGATTTAGCTTCCCCGCACCAGCTTCCTTCGTTGATTGAAAGACTTTCTTAAGAACGAAGTCCCCAATTTTGAAATATTTGAGATGAGCTTTCTATTGTAATATCGTTCTATGATTTGTTTCTGAGCTGCCATTTGTATTAGTGCAGCTTCTCTTCTTTGCTCGAGCAAGTCCAGATTGGTTCTTAACTCGTAGTTGTTTGCTTCTTCCGTGTCTTTTGTAAACCTTATGCTTGGTTCGCCAATCTCCACTGGTATTAAAGCTTCTGAGCCATAAACAAGAGCGGATGGAGTTTCTCCCACAGCTATTTTTGTTGTCGTTCTGTAAGCCCATAATACTGCCGGTAGCTCATCAGGCCAATTTCCCTTAGCTTTTTCCAACCGTTTCTCTAGGTTGTTGACGATGACTTTGTTTGTCAATTCAGCTTGCCCATTAGCCACAAGGTGATATGGTGATGAAGTGATTCGTTTGATTTGCCAGCTTTCAAAGAATTTTGTGATTTGCGAGCCTATGAATTGCTGGCCATTATCACATACGATTTCCTTCGGTATTCCAAAGCGGCATATTATATTTTGTCATATGAAGCTTTTCACTTCTTTTTCACGCACATGTTTGAAAGCTTCTGCCTCCACCCATTTTGTGAAATAGTCAGTTAGCACGAGTAAGAACCGTACCTTTCCTTTAGCTGGCGGAAGGGGTCCCACTATGTACATCCCCCATTTCATGAATGGCCATGGCGATATCACCGAATGTAATAGCTCTGTTGGTCGATGCATGTTGTTATCAAATCGTTGGCATTTGTCGCATTTAGCTACGAAGCTTTCAGCCTCTTCTTCCATCATGGGCCAAAAATCTGATTAGGTTTTTGACTAAGGATCTTGCTCCTGCATGATTTCCACAGTGCCCTTCGTGGATTTCCCTCATCACGAACTTCGTTCGATTGGGTCCAAGGCATTTTGCTAAGGGACCTCCAAACATCTTACGATATAAAGAATTGCGAATGAGGCAGTACCGTGCAGCTTTTCTGCGAAGTGCTTGAGCTGCTTTTTTATCTTCAGGTACGGTACCATTCTGCAAAAAAAAAAGATTTTGTTTCTCCAATCCCAGGTTAAATTGTTAAATGTTACCTCATTTTTGTCCTGGTCAATTGATGAATGAAACAAGTGAACGACGATTGCATTGTCTTTATTTTTCACTTCTGTAACTGCTACGAGGTTAGTTAATGCATCCGCTCCTGCATTTTCCTCTCTAGGTATTTGCATAACCTTCCATGATTTGAATTGTCTTACGAGATCTCGTGCCTTTTCCAGGTACTGTTGCATCCGTGTCTCCCTAGCAATATAAGTCCGTTGCATCTGGTTCACTACCAACTGAGAGTCGCTTTTGATCACGATCTTCTCGATTGAGAGTTCTCGTGCCAGTTCAAGTCCTTTGTCTTCCCTTACCAGTACTGCACTTACGAAAATTTCTGCAACGACAAGATAGACATACAACCTTTCCCTCTCTTTTGTCTTGGATAGCAGCGAGGGTTTTGATAGGTAGGCCTTCAAATCCTTAAGAGCTTGTTGACATTCCTCAGTCCATTCGAACTGATTCTGCTTTTTAATAACTGAAAAAAATTTAAAACTTTTCTCCGAGGACTTGGAAATAAATCTCCCTAGGGCTGCAATTCTGCCTGTTAGTCTTTGAACTTCTTTTTTATTTGTAAGTATATTAGGTATTTCCTCGATTGCTTATTTGAGCAGGATTTACTTCTATTCCTCTATTTGACGCAAGGAAACCCAAAACCTTACCTGATTCTACGCTGAAGGCGTATTTTTCTAGATTTAATTTCATATTATACCTGCGTAAAATGTCAAAGGTAATTGAAAGGTGCTGGAAATGATCTTCCGCGTGTTTTGACTTTATCAGCATGTCATCTATGTAAACTTCCATTGCTTTTCCTAGATGTTCCTGGAACATCTTGGTCACAAGCCTTTGGTACGTGGCTCCAGCATTTTTCAGGCCAAAAGGCATGACATTGTAGCAATAAGTCCCCCTATTTGTAATAAAGGAAGTTTTTTCCTCGTTTGAAGAATCCATTTTGATCTGATTATAACCAGAGTATGTATCTAGAAAGCTTAACAATTCATGACCTCTTCGTCAATCACTTGGTTCTTGGATGGTCCCTGCTTTCTTTTCTTTTTCTTGACAGGTACGAAGGATGGATCTTCATTTAGCTTATGAGTCATCACTTATGACGGGATACATGTCATGTCTGAATGAGACCATGCAAAGCAATATGCATTAGCTTTTAAATAATCAATTAACTTACCTTTTTGGCTGGGGCTTAGCCTCGTGCCTATGTGAACTTTATGTTTTGGCTTTTGTTCGGACAATGGAACAGCTTCGAGATCTTCCGTGGTTGTTTTGATGTGTTCATCTTCTTCTGGCTCTTGAATGACATCAGGTCTGGAATCCATGTCTGCATGGTTTGATTCACCTCCTGTGGTGACTTGATTCACCTTCTCGTGACTATTTGTTGTTGTTTGAATAATAATTCCTTCCAATACCTGTTTGGGCAATAATTTCTTTCGTACCTGTTTGAGCAACAGTTTCTTCCGTACCTGTTTGAGCAACAGTTTTCTCCGTACCTTTTGATTTTTCTACTTCTTTATTGGCACAATGTCCCACGAAATTTATATTCCTTGAGGTTTGTTGATCGCCTCGAATCTGTTGAATTCCCCATTTAGAAGGGAATTTAATTACCTGATGCAAGGTAGATGGTACCGCCTTCATGTCATGTATCCATGGACTCCCCATGATTACGTTGTAGGCCATGTCAGTATCAATGACTTGGAACCGAGTATTTCTTATTACTCCCTCGGCATAAGTACTAAGTTCAATTTCCCCTTTTGTTATGACAATTGAGTTGTAACAACCAGATAAGGCTCGTGCTTTTTGGATTACTTGATCCTCCATTAACATTTCTTCCACAACTCTTGATAGGATAATGTTAACTGAGCTACCTGGATCAATCAACACTCTTTTTACGTTAGTATCATGTATAAGTAAGGATATTACCAGTGCGTCATTGTGTGGAAGCATTAATCTGTTGATATCTGTATCATCAAAGGATATATTGCCTGCTTCCAAGTCTTCACGAATCCGTTTCCCGTGTGTAATTGTGAACTTTGTAGTTCTTTTGCAGACTACTCCATTCACCTCTTCACCTTCGTGTATTACGTTGACTGTCCGTTTTGGAGATGGTGGTTTTGGGGGCTCCTGCATGTTCTTCATATATGCCTGCTTACCTTTTTCACTAAACAATTCTGTTAGGTAGCCCTGTTTTAATAATTGTTCTACCTCACCTTGCAAAAATCTGCAACCTGTCGTTCTGTGTCCATGATCGTTATGGAATTCACACCAGAAGTGTGGGTTCCTTTTATTTGGGTTCGACCTCATTTCTTTGGGCCATCGAACCTTATCACCCATATTTCTCAATACTAAAATTAGTTCATAAGTACTTACATTAAAGTTGTGGTCTCCAATTCTTGTGTTACCTCTGTGTCGTTCATCCCGATCCTTTTTGGATCTTGATGAGGATGAGCCCGTATCTCTACTTGACGGTCTATATTCTAACTAAATATTTTCGAACCTGGGATGAGTTTCTCGTCCCGAAGGTCCCACATAAGGATCGTACTTGTTCTTACATGTTCTCCTCTGTCACGACCCAAATCCTAATTCAGGTCCCGATGGCGCCCAACAGCGGGGTTAGGCAAGCCGATATAACTTTCACTAAGTGATACCCTTCCCATTCGATCAAACAAGTCAATGATTACTAGTTTATAACAACTAACATGATACTAGCCTTGAGTGAAGGTAAAATCATAGTAGATACAAGGCCGAAATAAAACATACACATAGATATACATCCCAAAACCCCAAAAATATACCGCGTGTGTGCCAGGAACTAGTGTCACGAGTGTCACGGGCAACTACTGAATATACAATGACTACAACATATACAGGGTCTCAGTCTGAATGAAATAGACAGAGCATAACAAAATAAACTCCAGGGTGCTTCTAGGAAGTCGCCAGGAAAGCAGCTCACCGTGAAGTATGACCACACTATCAATATATGGCACCGGCCTGAAAATCAGATGGACTAGCCTCCGGACCTGTACAGTCAAGTACAGAAAAAGGAAAGAAAGTGCAGCATGAGTACATATATATAAATATGTACCCAGTGAGTATCCCGTCTAATCTCGAAGAAGTAGTGACGAGAGGTCGACTCAATACTCACTAGGGTCCAACAATCGTAACGTAAGCAGGATGTAAAGAAAACTGTAGGCAAGTAAAACAAATAATCAAGTACATCAATATCCGGCATCAAATAACAAGCTCAAATCAAACAAGTTTGGTACGGCCCGCTCCCATATGGTACTCAATCTCGCCGTGGCGTACGGCCCGATCCCATATGGTACTCAATCTCGCCGTGGCGTACGGCCCGATCCCACCCTGGTAGTCTCAATCTCGCCGTGGCGTACGGCCCGATCCCATAATATAATCAATCATCACTCTGCCGTGGCGTACGACCCTATCCCACAATATAATCAATCATCACTCTGCCGTGGCATACGGCCCGATCCCATAATATAATCAATCATCAATCTTCTGTGGCGTACGGCCCGATCCCATCCTGTGATTCTCTTATCACACTTAAATCAAGCCAGATATCACAACGTTCAAAGACAACAATACCAATCACACAAGTATACAAGTCATATCAATGCTACAACAGGGAAAAACAATGAACATGTTGTGTCCTAACTACCCGGACGAAGCAGTAATAGCCACTACGTACGAACTCTCGTCACTCGGTGCGTACGTAGCCCCCAAATAAGATCACATAGAAAATAAGGTTACCAAGAGGGACAATTTCCCTCTTACGAGGTTATAAAGGAGACTCACCTCGATAGAAGCACTCCTCGGACCGGATCAAAAGATGCGCCCGAAAATTCTGAAACTACTCTTGACGGCTCACAACTAGCCAAACATAGCATAATTGAATCAATTTATGCTCCAGGAATAAGAATTAACAAGATATTCTAAAATATAGCATTCTTGAAGGTTTTTGAAATTTCGACCCCCGGCCCACGTGGTCGGATTTTGAAAATTCTCGAAGGAATGAATTACCCGAAGCCTAAGGATCGTAATTATATAATTTATTTAGGAATTCACGGCTAAAAAGGAATAATTCACTAATTATCAAAGCCCTAGAAATTTCAACTCAGTTTTCCCATGATTTGATATTTTAATAGATAACTAGTTAGATTTCCATAATAAACTCATGAATTTAGAGAGAAAATCATATTAACATGGAAGGACTTGACCTTGGACAGATTTTCCCTAGCTTTGAGGAGCTCTAATGGAGGTTGGGTATTGAATAATGAAGAAGAATCCCGTAATTGGACATTTAAATACTGCCAAGGAAAACCTTCACTGCGATCGCGGCATCAGGCCTGCGATCGCGGAGAACAAATGACCCGGGCCCCCAGGAAGCACTATGTGATCGCATAGATGTGGCCTGCAATCGCAGAGGGTAGGGAGGTAGGCTTATGCGATCGCAGGAGTGAGGTCTGCGACCGCAGAGAGGAACATGCAGTAGGGGGGTAGGTAGGTGACTTGTGCGATCGCAGGGGTGAGTCTGCGTTCGCAAAGAGTTGGGGAGGGGACCTCATGCGATCGCGGGGTGATGTCTGCGATCGCAGAGAACATTGGATTGCCCAGCATAATTTCTTCTATGCGATCGCATCCCTGCTTCTGCGATCGCAGAGATGGAAACCAGACAGAAAAATTTCTAGTTTTTTCTAACTTAGCTCTCGGGGGTCTAAAACACCCCCGAGCCCCCCGGGACCCCGTCCAAAAGCACCGGCAAGTCTGTATTCATGATACGGACTCGCTCGAACTTCCGGAACATGAAAAACAACAACGGAAATTAGAATCAAACCCCAAAACCAAATTAATCAAACATAAGAACTTTGAAATTCTAGAATTCATTACATCGCGCCGAACGGGTCTATACTACTCGGAATGACCCCAAATTTTGCATACAAGTAATAAATGACAATACGGAACTATTTCCGGTCCCAGAATTCCATTCGGACCCCGATAGCATGAAGTCCCGATCCAGGCCAAATTCTAAATTTAAGGAAATCCTGATTTCCATTTCGGGTGCCGAAATGCTCCCAGGTCATAAGAAACCCGAGCCGAACATACGCCCAAGTCTGAAATCATCATATGGAGCTACTGGAGCTGTCAGAACTCGATTTCGAGGTTGTTTGCTCAAAATGTTGACCGAAGTCAAACTTGGCAAAATAGGCCCACCTTAAGGGATCAAGTGTTCCTAAACCTTCCAATTCATTCCCAAATTCCGAACCACCCGCTCCCGTGAGTCATAAAGCACGAATAGTCGCTATGGAAGGTTTCATTTAAGGAAATGGGATCTTAATACGCAAAATGACCGGCTGGGTCGTTACATTCTCCCCCTCTTAAACAAACGTTCGTCCTCGAACGGGACTAGAATCGTACCTGGAGTGCTGAATAGCTGAGGATATCAACTCCGCATGTCCTGCTCGGACTCCCAAGTCGCCTCCTCAACTGGTTGGCCCCTCCACTGGACCTTAACCGCAGACACTGTCTTAGACCTCAACTGGCGGTCCTGTCTATCAATAATGGCCACTGGCTCCTCCTCGTAACTCAACTGCTTGTCCAACTGTATGGTGCTATAATCAATCACGTGCGAGAAGTCGATGTGATACCTCTGAAGCATAGATACGTGAAATACCGGGTGAACTCCTGATAAGGCTGGAGGAAAAGCAAGCTCATAAGCAACCTCTCCAACCCGCTTCAGCACCTCGAAAGGACCTATAAACCTGGGGCTCAGCTTGCCTTTCTTCCCAAATCTCATAATGCCCTTCATCGGCGAAACCTTCAACATAACCTTATCTCCCTCCATGAATGCTACATCACGTGCCCGCTGATCTGCGTAGCTCTTCTGCCTGGACTGGGCTGTACGGAGCCGTTTCTGAATAATCTTTACCTTTTCCAAGGCATCTCTCACCAGATCTATACCATATAGCTTGGCCTCGCCAGGCTCAGACCACCCAATCGGAGAACGAAATCACCGACCATATAAAGCCTCGAATGGATCCATCTCGATGCTGGACTGTGAAACCCCACGTGTTATTTTTCTCTCTTCTCTTACGTAAAATACGTAACGTGGCGTG